>MU225301.1:436860-481002 GCA_018584345.1 Thuja plicata | reverse complement strand
TTGTGGATTTATAAATCTTGTAACCTTATAATGTATTTGATTGGAAGATTTCAAGTTAAGAACACTCCATTCTTCCTTTGGAAATCAATATTCATTTTCAATAGGATTCAATACTTTGTCTTAAAATATTCATTTCAAACTTCCATTCTTGAAAAGGAAATATCAACTTGATTACAATAGTAAATTCAATAAGTTAGTATATTAATATAGAAATCCACTTATATTATTATTCAAATTATTGGTTACTTCATGTATTGCACTAATAAAATAATTCTAATGCATACTATTAGCTACTTCAAAAGTAAAATCTAGAAACCAATATGTTAGAAACAAAGAAAAACCAAATTAGACCAATGTTACTTCCTAGAATTTTAGAGAAAAAATGCTCTCTAGATTTTGTATGGGAAGGGAAATAATTCTCCTTGCCACAGAGAAGATTCCCTCCCCAAGATGCTTTTACTAACGAGAGTTAGCATTCTAACCCCCTAACCTAACCCAGTTTATTAATACTAAAGTATAATCTAATAAAATATTTCATATATAACTTGCATCACAATTCTTACCCATAAATGGGCGCAGACATATAGTGGCAGGGGTCACTTCAAATAATAAAAAAAAAAACATATATTAAAAAGGTTGATGGGGAGAAAGTTAGACTTGTCTCACATCCCCGTGGGTCCCACCCACATGCTCCCTCTTCAGTTCCCTTCTTCCATGCGTATGGTATGGCAGACAAAGCATTAATACTAATACCTTCCCCAAGGACAACCTTCCCCTTCCCATGCATGAGTTTTTACCTTCCTTTGGTTGCCATAACACTAGTGGGCCCCACCTCTTCATGGAAACTAGTGCATGCTTTTGTTCAAAAGGCATTTTCCTTGCATGAAATATTTCACCACCTTTAGGGGATGTTTTGAATTTTCCTTTCCCTTCCCCACCCACTTGGCAAGTGGGACATGGGGATAAGGGATGATGTGACAAGTTTAGTAGGATAGGATAGGTGGCTAGGTAGTTGGTAGGGTAGGGTAGATGATTAGTAGGTAGGTAATAGGTTTAGATTAGTACGGATAAGTTATGATGTTTAAAGTATTTAAGTGATATTCTAGTATATTTAGTTAGTTATTAATTAGTTATTTTATAGGGATTAACTAATGGCTATGGTTGCATTTTATTTTAAGGGATAAATTATTTGAAATTGAATTTAGAATAAGGGTTAGTTAGAATAATTGTTTAGAATTAGTAAATTATAGATTAAATTCTTTATTGTTTCAATTTTAAATTGTGAAGTTCAATTGATAATTATACTTTTTATTTAATGGGGCAGTGTAATTAATATATTAATAACTTAGTTTCTATGTAACATGTATAGTTTTGCTAATGCGTTAATGGATTTATACTCGTATAATTTGCCTAGTTAGAATAACTATTTTAGTAATTCACGTAATTAATTGAAGTGTATAATCTATTAGAGTAATAGATTTATTATCATGTTCAGCTTTAATATAAAATCAACACATTAAAATTATAGCCTACTTCATCCAAGTATTAATTATTTAAATAGAACATTAACATTAGTTAGTATAGGTTTCCATTTAGGTTGTGAATTTGCAAATTAATTAATAGGGTCTTGGCCTAATGAATTGATTTGTTTGAGTTAATTAATTTAATGTGTAAGGGGGCTTTAGTACACCTTGTTATGGTAGTATAACTTATCTGCCTCGACGTTTAGATAATATTTCATGTTAGCTCACATTATCAAGTTTATTGTCGTATATAACTTGATTATTATGATGGTTATCTCATGTACTAACAATGCAGACAAAATACTGACTATGTTAAGTAAATTACATACGAAAGATATAACCTAGTTTCTTATACCCTTGTTGGTTATTATTATTGGGATGTAGTTGGTTAGATAATTTAAGCCCTCATTCGCAAGGGATCTGCAGGATAAACTTCATTGATTAGGTTGATAGAATTAGATTAAATTTTGAGTATTAGGTTCAATTTAGTAGTTAATGTCAAAGGATAATTGGTACTAGATATAAATGGATTAATTTTTAATCAAGGTTAAGAATTAAAGTAATTACTAGGTCAACCTAATTCAACCTATGTTCTTAACAATTCTTTACCATCACGATACTACATGTGGTTAAACATAAAAGCATAGTTCCTTCAACCTGACCCAAGAGTTCATGTAACCCGTGTAACAAGTAATGCTTCAACTTTTTGTCTGTGTGTGGCATAACCCTAATTCAACATATGAATATAACTTGCATATCAAAAACTAACTCCACCTTTCCATTACCTTTCTGCAACACTTTTTGCATTAGTTGTGTTGTCATTGTTGATGTTGTTTTATGTCGTTTAAAAAAAAATTGTGTGTGTGTTTTGCCCTAGTTTTGGGCATGACAAACACCGAGAAGGATACAGCTACCAAGAAACAAGTAGCACTAAAAACTGAATCAATTCCCCAACCGAGTCCATTGCATGGTAACAAGAGCCCAAAAAAGATAAACCAAAGGAAAAAAATGAACAGAAGAAAGCCAAGAAACACACAAATGAGCAGAAACAGGACACATTAGGAGAAAAGAAAGTAGAAGGGAAACAAGAAGCAAAGAAGGAAGAAAACAAACAAGAAGAGAAAAAAGGTAGAACAAGTATGAAAAAGATAACATCTGATGCACTGAAGGAATTGCATTCACCAAAGAAGATAGAAAAGAGGAAGAAATCAAAGAAGAGGAAACATGTAGATTTGATTCAACCAATCATTTTGCCAAATATTGACCTATCTAGTATGGGCTATGATGAAATGACTGAGTATGCTAAAATAGTGAAACTTAAGGCAATGCAAAAAAAATACTTCAGAAGAGGAAGAATATTGATGTATTGGAAAGAGTCAAGGATGTCTTATAGGACATTATCCTAGATGTCCTCGTTGATGAAATAGAAGACATCATTCATCAGGTAGAAGGACTAGTAGAGAATGTCAAAAATCTAAATCAAGACACTACTGACTAAATGATGAAGATTCATTCGAGGAAGATGGAACTGAAAATGTTTGAGACTAGTCTAGACAACATTGTAGTTTATAAGGTATCACTTTCTAAGGCATCTACCGAGATTGAAACTAGGTTATCTTATATAATTTCAATATTTCAGAAAGCTTTTTCTATTTGATACTTTATCAAGGATATCAAGAAGAAAGATGAGTCTGTTGAGACTGAGCTGACCGAGCAGCTGAAAAAATATTTCTATTGAGCCTGGTTCTTTACAAGTCTATTACTCAAGGTTGAAACACTTGATGGGGATGCAGAAAGAACTATGAAAAGAAGAGAATAAGAGAAGGATGGAACTTTTAGAGATGCAAGAACTTTTTATTCCCCACATGGAATCCATGCAGAGGCATTTAAAGAAGGCTAAAGAGTTGTTCAACACCCCGATGGTAGTTCACTTGACACCATCATTGGATTGAAAAATAATATTTATACTCAACTTGTTATACTTCAAACACTCAAAGATGCATGGGATTCATCCCTATCTGATGTACAGAAGAAGTATGCTCACTTTTTTATAAGGTATCATATATCCTACCGAGCCTTAAGCAATTTTTATTTTTGCATATTTGTCAAAAAGGGGGATAATATAGTATATATTAATATAGTACATAAGGGGATAATATAGTATAAAGGGAGATATAATGGTAAGGGAGATATAAGAATGTGTAGGGGAGTTACACAAAATTTTGATGACTTTGAAGTTTTTGTCAAAATTCCAACTAGTGCCAAAGGGGGAGATTGATACTCCTATGAGTTAGTTTGTTTTCATTAGTTTTATCAAAGTCATAATAGTCAATGAAGGTATTCAGTAAAGAGGAAGAATACACTAAGGGATATAGTTGGTAAAGTAGAGTATCAATGACACTAAGTACCGAATAGTAGCAAGTTACTGAGTTAAGCAGAGAATAGTTACCAAGCACAGTTAGTCACTGAGGTACATAGCAACATTATATCACTAAGCACACATTATGTCACTGAGAAAGATCAAATAACATTATTGGACACACCAGAGCTGACATAAAAATTCAAATTTGAATACACTGAACCTGGACACCGAGCGGGAAAACTTTCACGGTATTAAAGACAAAAATTAGGTTGAAGATTGGGATTGCACGAATATGATTGCACATGATCACGAGGTAATTCAACCAATGATATTCAAGAATAATAAATGTGTTGAGAATGAAACCAAACCTACACATCCTCACCTCCACCATAGAAGGAGAAGGGTCTAATTAGGTTAACTACCTTAAGATCATATAAAATGGAAAAAAAACATAAAGATAACAGGGGACTACTAAATAATATATAAAGATAGAGAAGAGGGAAAATATTACAGAGAGAGAGAGAGAGAGAGAGAGAGAGAGAGAGAGAGAGAGAGAGATAAAGATAGAATGAAGAAGATATAGGGTGCAGAAAAGATAAATTACCGAGTGCAGAAAGAGGTAATGCACTTGTAGAGCATAAAGAGTTTGAACAACATTATGGTTGATGCATACTTGCAGACATTTTTGCAATAATTTTTTGTAATAGTTAGGAGATTAGAAATATCATCTAGTGGGTAGGCCCTAATAGATCTTATTTTTTAAATCCTCTAACCAGGTACATATCATATATGAGAGATTGTAAAATCCTTTAAACAGGTAGACTAAAAAAGTCTTTTGTACTCTTGACCGAGTATAATACTCCTAACAGGGTAAGCTACCAGAAGTAGATAACACTGTAGCTCTAACAAAGAAACCTTTATTCTATAGAAGTGAAGGATTGTGGGTGTCATCTCCACCACAAATTTTTCCTCTAACCAATGATTTTTGTGTGACCAAAAATCATGGTGCTATGTGTCATGGTTTTCTAATCTATGTTAAATGCTTTTCAATATTTTATGAATGATATTCAGTTCGGTGGAAAATGAATGAATAATAATTAAAAGTTTTAAAGTACTAATTCACCCCTCCCCTCTTAGTAATTACCTTTCCATAATATTAATCCAACAGTCTTATCTTGATCTCTTTTACCTTGTTTAGTATGCCAAAAGGCATGAAAACTGAATTTCTTCATAGACACGATAATTTTTGCTTCCCATGCAATTTTATTTTTGCGATTGGGCTATGAAAAATGGTTGAGAAAGACTTGCGAGAAGACATGGATGCTCAATCTTCAAATCCATCAACTCCTTCTTGATTTAATGTGAATGCCTCTTCATTTTCATTCAGTTTAAATGCACCGACCTTTGCTCCTATCTAAAACAATCTTCAAACCCGTCAGCTCCTTCTCAATTGAATGCGAATGCCTCTTCATTTTTATTTAGTTTAAATGCACTGGCCTTTGCTCCTATTCAAAACCCCTATTATAATATTTCCCCCCCACATGCACCTCCCACTACCTTTTATCCAATGAGTCTGATGAATCACCCATGATTTATAAACCCAACAAATCCTACAATAAACACTAGAAATTATTTTGTAGGGTTTAATCCTAAATCCTACAGTTGTGACCCTCCTTATGTAACCTCTCATTTGTAGTCATTAGCTTTTTATTCATCATATACTTGAAAAACCTTTATCCCTCCTCGCCTTGGAATGAAAAGTAGAAAAAGCCAAGATTTTTTACTTTAACCTCACCTTGCCCATCATAGAGGCTAAATTTTTGTTTTTAATGGTAGCACTTGACAAAATATGGTTCAAGACTTTGGGAAAATTCATGGATGAGATGAAAAAATCAAGTAAAATTTATTGAGTGTTTGTGACAATTATGAGGAAATTAAGCACTTACTAGTAGGGTTTTGATAATAAGATGTTTTTTTGGCAAATTGACATACAAAATTTTAAAAATAATTTCATTTCTTAGAATCATTCAATTGTTATATTTAATAATTTTGTCATTGTTGGATATCCTCATTTCTAGCAAGTAGGAAGTAAGCATTACTTTTATTAAGAATCTCTTAGGAGGTTCAATGACCCACTAGGAATCTATTGTATGGGGCAAGCGTAAGGGGGTGGGGAATTAAAAATAGTGAAAAACAAACTATTGTATTGTATCTGTTGGCATATCTGATGAAGTGTTTGTACGTGAGTTTTAGAGATGTCATGATGTAGATTTTATTACAGGATGATCAGATATTATGTTTTCATCGATGTTAATTATTAACTTTATGTTCTTCGTATGTTTCCAAGCATAGTTATAATGAATGAAGGATTGCAGTGTGTTTCAATGATTTCTATCTTTAGAAGAGACTTATGTGTATCTCTAGATGTCTACTGTATGACTGCTACTATGGAAGTGATCGTATAAGGAATTTATGATTAGTTGATGCTTAACAGTACAATTGATAAAATAGTTAATGACAGGTGATAGACGATTTGAATGTCTTGTCAAATCTCTATTGTATCTTGTGACACGGTAATGGGATATGGTGGAATACAGTTGTATAGTTACAAAATGGAAGCACTTCCATGGTAGACTGGTTTATCCTTTTGGGTAAGTGTTTTGGGGTCATGTCAAGCACCTTGAATGGGTTCTTGACTTTGATCTGGCTTTATCCTCCTATTCTGCCCCATTTCCACTCTTTCTAGCCTATTTCTGACAACCTAGATTGAGAAACTAGGACTTTGGCCTTGGGGTCTAGGTCGACCTTTTTGGGTCAAGTTAGACCTTGACCTTGACCTAGGTCACAATTGACCTTTTTCAAGTCCAAGGCCCAAATTCCATAATCTTAGGGTTTTCGGATGTCAGTCTTTGGAAAAAGTTAATTCCTGCTTCTGGGTCGGCTGTTTCAGACTTCGGGACAACAAATCCTAAATTATATTTAACACGGGTCCTCTTCTAGGGGAATGGGTCCAATTAGAATTTAATTCTCCTATTTTTTCCTCTCTAGAATATTGTGCCCTAATTTCATATAAAAAGGAAGCTTTTTTCTCTCATTTTCTCTAAGACTCTCTAAGCATCAAGAAGCAAAAGCATAATCAAGAATCATAAAAATTTCAAGACTTGAAGAGTGAATTTCAAAGGTGAAGAAGTAAGATTTGAAGCAAGACAATTATCCATTGAAGCATTCATCCATTCTCAAGTACTTCTCAAGCATCCATTTTCATCAAGGAGATCCATTGGTGGTCATTGAAGGATTCAAGCTCCATGGGGCCCTCTTGTTGAAGATTTCTCCATTCGCATTCCTCCAAGCCTCTTCCAATTCAAGAACCCATTCAAGATTGGTATTGAAGATCTACCAAGCAATTGATTGAATAAATCCCACATTCACCATTCTACATTCTACATTCATTTGGTGCATCCATACTTGTGGATTCAAGGATTTGAATCCTCCACAAGGACTTTTACATGAGCATGGTGAATTGTTTCATTTACTTTGTTTATTCCAGAAATTTTAATTATATATTTGAGGTTAATTCCAAAACCCCTCCCCCCCAAAAAAAAACACCTTTTTCTTACAGGAACAGGTTTAGAACAGCAGCTCAGGACAGAGATTCGGATACCCTTTTTGGCAAACTTTTGGGATCCAAAAATAGAATTTCAGTCTGGGACTTTTTAGGTCAATTGTGACCTAGGGCACAATCATAAATTCTGGTAAATGGTGACATTGACTTGGTGGTACAAATTAGAACTGTCTTACAATAGAAAAATATTTTTGGGTTTTGTTCGTCTCTGTGTTTCTATTCCAGATCTGGTCTTGGATTTTCTAGAAACTCAACACAGGCTTCAAAAAATAGAATTCTTTGATCTGTAATATTTCAAGGTTAGTGTGTTTCTCCTATTCAATTCAATTAAGGTTTTCAATCTATCTAAATATAAAATACATTTCAAATTAGTCAAATCAATCAAACCCGGGTAATTAAGATCTTCCTTTTCTTATTCTTGTTTCCAAATGATTGATTCATTTATGCATTGATCCTTCCTTTTGGGTTAATCAACTTCGATCTTTCATTTATATATCCAAGGATAGAAGAAGAGCATCTTATTTACCCCCACAACATATTTAAATGTAAGGGATTTTATGTTAAATTAACACACCATACTATACACCCATTCATTTTAGATCTTTACATTTTGGTGAACCCGCGATAGACAACTCTTTCTTTTTGGTTTTAGATTTAAATCTTTTATGATTAGATCTTGCATGCATATTAGATTAGTTTTCTTTTATGTTCTTTCATTTCCTTTCAAAAATTAAATCAACTCTTTGCTTTCTAAATTAGTTCATTTACATTACATTGGTGTATGAGCTTTACCACTTCTAGTCCTACTTATAGTATCTCGGTTAGAAGAAGTCATAGACTCATGGATTCCTTTGATCCTGAATCTTCCTCTCCTTTCCATAGGATCCCAGATGACAACTTGAATACTCATGATTCCAATCCTTCTATGGAGCATAAATCTTCTCACTCATCTCATGATGAGTAGGATGCTTTAAGAGTTCCTCCTGAACAAGTGCAAAAACTTTCAACTAAACTTGATAAAATTAGAAATTGGCTTATCCAAGAAAACCATAATCAAGATTCCTATTGAGTGTTGTTTTGACACAAGCCAACTTGCTAGGATCTTGAGATTCGATCTCCTCTCTTGAAAATGAAGCTATTCCCAAGGTTCTCCAGGGTCGCATCACAACCTTCTTGGTTACTTAGTTGAAGATAAATGTGATTGTTCACGAGGATTTTGAGGCATGGCAAGGTGATGAGAAGATTTATCTTTTGCTTTACCCTTGTTGCTATGAGCTCTTCGGTGGTGAGTGAGTTCAAGAAACTTGCCTCTTTTTGGAGATGATCTAAGTACATGCTCGAATCTCTTTGGAGAGAAAGATCCAATATTATCTAGTTTTTTAGTCTTGAGACCCTCCTTCTAGCGCCACTTCTGTTGAGCATTGTTTTGACACAAGCCAACTTGCTAGGATCTCAAGATTCGATCTCCTCTCTTGAAAGAACAACAAAGTTATTCCCAAGGTTCTTCGAGGTCAGGTCACAACCTGCTTGGTTACTCAGTTGAAGATAAATGTGATTGTTCATGAGGAGGCCTTTGCTGGTATGTTCAAGACATCAAACTACAAAACACTTTTACTTCTTTTTGGTATTTTCCATTTTAACAAGTATATGTGTTGTAAATAAAATGAAATTTTGTATTTTAAAGATGGTAATTTTCAGAATTAAAGATAGAGTTTTAAAGAGACAAGGGTAACGAGAAATAAAGAAAATTGCAAGAAAAGTGAAATCCTAAGGACATAAACCATTGTAAACCCTTCCTTGTGAATTGAATGCTAGAGAGATTTGGAACAACCCACGAAGCATAAATCAGACCATGTCACAATTCACTACTCCACAGATGCAAGCGTTTGGAGGAAAGATATGTTTTACTCGTATGAGATATTTGAAATCTATCAGATCGTGAAGCCACCAAGATGTGCGCACCCATGAAACAGATTTATCATTAAGCCCAAAGATAGCACCCTCCACACATTCATCACATTAAGGTAGATAGACAACATCAAACTCCAACTAAAGGTAGCATGAGTTCAAAACACAACAACACAAAGAGCTCTCTGAAAATAAAGAATAATGCATGCACACATTCAATAAATTCATATAGATAGCAATAATTCACACACCATGAATGAAGCACCCAATGTAGATCTTTATTGTATTAAGAATTTAGCCCTTTACATTTCTTTTTTATTACAATATATAGAGTTTTGATCTACAACTCTGATTTTTGGAGTTAGGGCATCAAAGAGTCTAAACTAAAGAATAAAAGCTAAAACTAGAACTTTGCTGAAGGGAAATTACTGCTAACTGATACTATGTAACTTGCATGGATTCTTCAACCAACTTACAATCCATTTTCTCATGAAAGAGGGCAAAATCTGCCAAAGAAGAGAGAGAGAAAGAAGGTATGTTTCTTCTGTGAACTTGGAGTCTTCTTCTTGATTTTAGTGGTTCTTCTCAAATTCTTCATCTGAGGTTGTTACTAGTTGTGGGAACTGATAGGAGACCCTTAGTCCCTCTAAAATGAACTCAAGTTATCCATTCATCTTATCTGGAGTCCAACTGGTGTTGATAAAAGTGACCTCACTGGAAACACCCAGTTTTTCAGACCCTGACCTCTACCCCAAAACTTTTAATGCCTTTAAAATTTCCCAAGTGCTTTTAAAAATCTTCAAACTTAGAGGTCCCAAGACTTCAGACTTGTTGTGGGCCAAAAGGCTAAAAAAATTGAAGAGGCTGAAAGGCTGAAATCTTCAAAGGTCGAAAGGCTGAAAAAATGCTCCTTGCTTTCAGAGCCGAAAGGCTAAAATGTCAGAGGCCAAAAGGCCAAAAACTCTACCCTAGTAGAAATTTAGCCAAGTGTGAAATCTTTCCCCATCCACCTAGTAATTGGACCTTGGAGCTTTATCTAGGAAAGACCTCTAGGTGAGCTTCCTGGAGCCTCTGTACTATTTCCTGAACTTCTTCAAAATTGATCTCATTCCTTCTTATCTTGGTGACCCTTCGTTCTTGCTTCTTTATGAAGATAGTCAATTCAGAAGTGAAGAACATGATCTCTTCTTCATTCTGTGACATTATTTGTATTTCCTCTTTTAGGTAAAATAGTTGTTGTAGAGTCTCCTTGGTATTAAATCCAGTCAGAATGTCTTTGAACTGTTGGACCACCTCTTTGGAAGGACATAGAGCCTATTGGTTTTCATCCTGATAGACATTGAGGCTGACCTCTGTGAAGAAAGTATCTACATCTTCGACCCATTTTATTACCTCCTCTCGCTTGTTAGCTATAAGGGCTTGGTGTTTCTTGTAGACCTTAATTATTTTGGTCATTTGTTCAGTCCATGCCTTAAATTTGTCTAACTCTTCACCTTCATAGACTTTTACCAAAATCTGGAAGCGTTGCTTTTGGATTATCTCCAAATTCTAGAGGGCTGCTTGCCACTTAATCACCTTAGAATATATACCCCCATCATCTTCCACCAGGTCGATCAGTGAATTAACTTCAACTAATATGGTCTAGTACAGCCTAAATACTGATGGAATCACCTTCTGTCTGAATTGTTTGAAGTCATTTCTCCAATTGGCACTTGCCTGGATGAAAGACGGAGTCAAACCTGTCGACAAATCTGGTGTAGCCCTTTTATCAAGTATTGCTTGTAATGAAGCCCCTAAACAATTTGGGTCAATAGGACCCACCATCTTTTGAATGTACCCCTTTAGAGCTTCATTTTGATCTATCAGGTATTTTATGGTTTCTTCATCCTTGTTCATGAACCCTAGAGCGTGCTTCAGCCCTAAAGCTGCTAGTGTCTTGCTCCCTTCTCTGGTAGGTTCACCCAAATCCACCTCCCTGAATCTATAGCCTTTTGATGAGCCTATTGTCTAAGAAGTGCTCGGGGGTGGGATAGCTATTTGGGCTTTCTAGTGACCTTTAGTGTCATGAGTCACATATGACATGGTCCTTGCTAGTACACCAATCTCTACCTGTTGGAAGGCTTGCTTTATAGATGTCATTTTTGTATCCTCTCCATCTAATTCATTGGTGCAAGTTCTCTTCCTAGGTTGTATCTCCTTGGTAAACCAAGTAGGTTTTCTAGATGCAGTTACAGGTTCATATCGTGCAACCTAGAGGATCAAAGTTAAGCATTGTACTTCTAGATTTATTTCTCTCTTTGATTCCTTCTCCTGTCCCCTTTCTTGTTTTCTCCCTCCTTCATTCTTTCCCCTTTTGCACCTACATCCATTTCCCCTTCTTCCTTCTCCCCCTCCACCTCACCTCATTCAGTTACCACATTTCCCCCTTCTTTGTTCGGGGCCTCTTCAGCGGAAGTGTCAATTAATACCTTTGACCTAAGACCGGTCATGGCCTTTAGCATGGTCTGGAAAGGTGATGTATCTTTAGTACTCCCTGCTTCTTTGGAAACCTAGGTGGCACATGTTGAAGGTATTGATGTTGGTGGAGTAGGTGTTGATATGGTTGGAGTGGGAGATGGGAGAATGGTAGTGGAGTAGGGTGGATTTGGCATAGGAGTAGGTGTTGGGGTTGGAATTAATGGTGGTGGTGGTAGATAAGATGGTGGAGTAGGGACATGAGATGGTGGAGTGGAAAATGGTACTTTCCCTACTACATGATCTGTAGTTGTGGCTCAGGCTATCCCACTAGCCTGAACCTCAGGCTCTTGAGTGGAACTAGGGCTTACTTGTGTAGTAGGGACATTCACTGAAGGGTTGGTGAATTGGACTAGTGGTTGAGTGAGGATTACCTAGGGCTGAATAAGCGATGGAGCTCTAGTGCCTATATCTTGGCCATGATTATAAAAGCCCTCAAGTCCCTCAAAATTAGAAAGCATAAACTCATCTGATCCTAAGGCATCCAAAGGACTATCCTATTCTTCGGGATCTTCTTTATGTTTCTTGGTAGTTTCCTTTTCTCTCATTTTTTGTAATCTCATTCTTTAGACTAGGGGCTCATCTTCTTCTGCTTCCTCAAACCCTTCTTGTACCATTTCCAACCGTGGATATTTAGAACTCTTCTTCCTTTTATATGTTTTCTTCTCAGTGGTGGGGGGAGATTGGCCAGAGGTATATGGGCCTTCACCTGATAGGGGTTGTGATGACCCTACTAGTGGGTCAATTTGGCCTGTCATTCTAGTTTTCTTGGGCCTAGGATTAGAGCCATATTCAACTGGTCATTCATGACCATACACGGTTCTTGGCTTCTAAGGGGGAGCTTTCTTGTACTTAGGAGCTATTGACTTCTCCCCTCGCTATTTTTCTACCTTCCTTGAGGGCTCCATCAATTTTTTTACTGGGATTAGACTCATTTTGTGTGGCCTCTTGATCCAAGTTATGGTGGTCTTTATCACATGCCTCACCCAGAAGTCCATGTCATCATTTTCATCCTTGTCCACATCTACGTTCATGATTGGTCGGTCATATACCTTATCTTTTGTGTAAATGTCCTCTAAGACCTTGTCTAAATCACATTCCCAAACCTTTGAGGAAAAAGGAACCTTCAATACCTCTTTTTCCAGAGCGAGGTTCATTCTGCAATAATCCCAAATCCTAACCTCGTGATTGTCTATGTAGTTTATCTAGTGATCCCCCAAGTGTGGCTCATGTATGTAGAATTTTCCAATAATATGGTTGTAAGTACCTATGGGGTCAAAGTGGGCTTGTACTATCTTGTAAAGTTGTAAGGGACAATCATCCCATTCAAAATCTATGGATTTTCAAACCTTCATGTGTTGCAGTGTATATGATCCCAAAGAGATGGGAAAGTCCCAATAGTGCTTCTTCTTATGCTTTATGTGCTTGTATACATCTACGAGCTGCCTGGCCATCTCTAGTATGATTATCCAGTCAGATGGATACCTGGGCAGCTTGTTTGGTTGTATGGTTGATCCAGCTATCCGAATGTATGTGAATGTCCTAAACTGGATAAAATAGGCCCCAATGGCCCTTACCTTCGCAACAACTTCTTCTAACATTCTTTTAGCAAAGTCACCTTCAATAGATCGGATGACTGTGAATATGAATGTGTCATTGACTATCCTGTAGTTAGGGGAATCCTCTGGCATGTTTGCTCCTTTTACCAGCTATGGGTATACAAGGTGGGGCCATGCATTTGGATCATTTAGACTTCCCCTCTTGGTGAGGCCAGGATAATCTGCCCGTGCAACTGGAAGATATACCACGTAAGTGCTCATGTAAAACTTGGGATTATGCCTTATTGATGTCAATTTCTAGTCCAAATTGTCACTAATAATAGTGCCCAAGTCAAATCTTGCCTTTCATTCCCGAATCCTTTCTATCAATAGGATCATCCAGTGCTTGAGTTGAGTGGATTGTGGTAACCGATGCACCCATCTTATCAGTTTTATAGTTGCCTAGATGTAATCCTTCATATAGCCTCTTCGGAGGTCTATCTTGTCCAATTTATTCTTAGGAAGTGGCTGCTTGAGGTACTCTTTATTCATCATCTTGTGTATGGCTTGCTCCCTGTTGCCAAACCACTTGGTCCCCTTTTCAATATAGAAGTCATAAAACTTGTCTATGCCTTTGTGAAGGTGGAAAACATCCTCAATAACATCTGGCCTAATGTCCAGTACCACCAAAATCCTCTTGGACATAAATCACACATCGCTACCCCAACTATTGATGAAGTCATTGACCAAAATCAGAACTTGCCAAATCAACATTTGTAGCAACCTCATCAAATGGCCTTTTTTGCTAATGCAACAAGCTCACCTTTGAACTTTGTTGGGAAGCTCCATGAGTTACCTAAAAATCTAGAGAATTTTTGTACATGATTCATATATGGTGAATCTAGGACAGCGGAAGAACACATCCGCGCCTTCAAGGAAATTTGCAACCGTAAAGATATTTCCCACCAAGACATTGTCTGTCATCTATTCCCATACACTTTGTGAGAGTTTGCATACAACTGGTACCTAAATTTTCCATGAGGGTCTATCTCAGTATGGAATGACTTTGAAACCAAATTCCTTAATCAGTTAAAATTGTATGTCAATCCTGCTATGATACATCATCAGTTCATAACCATGAGGAAAGATCCTAAGGATCCCATTGCTATGTTTAATCATTGCCTTCACAAAATGCATCAAAAGCTAGAAGCTCCTTACACTATACTAGATGAGGCCATCATACAAGTTTACTTGAAATATTTAGATCCATTCACCTCAATCTTTCTAAGAAGACTTCCCCCGGTGAATAGAGACACAATCGAAATGGTGTATAATGAAGCCGTCACTTTCACTCAACAAATGGACCCCCAAGAAGGAAGCTATGTGGCTATGCCCATCATGAGTAATCTTTCTATCCCACACCCTTTTGAAAAAAACAATCAAGCCTTAGTCAGTCATCTACCTATGCTAAATCCTATACCGGCACAGCCATGTACAATCATGCCTCCATCTATTACTTATCTAGGCTATGAAGCTCATAAGATAGCATTTGTATAATAGGGGGTTATACCCCAAGCTAAGCTTGATGCCCTTATGGCTTCTAATTTAGATGTCGTAAATAAGACTTTATCACAACTCACTAGCGAGGTCACCAGAATGAAGCTAAACCCACCCCAAAATTAGGGTGAATACCAACGAGCACCTGCTGGTCCAAATACATACCCTCAAAATCAAAATAGGGATTTTAATGCATACAGCAACAACAAAACACAGGAGAAACCATTTGGATAGAAGAGGCCAAATCGGCCATGGAACACTAGACCCAATAATGGTAGCATCCCAGTGGACAATGCCAATACTTATGAGGCTTCGGAATCCAATTTTGTTGGGGCTCCAATTAAGCATCAAGAAAATAATGGATATGTGAACAACTCCCAAGACCACTACACCCAGAGTCCAGAGGGGCCCCCGGTGTAATTCAATGCTATGGTGTTCGATTCCTATGAGTCTGGAAAGGAAGGAGGTTCAGAAGCCTATACAAGAGAAGACTATTCAGGAGAAGATGAATTTGTGTTCCCTTTTCTAAGAAAAAATGAACCTAAATATTCTGAGGTACATGCCTTCCAGAATGATCAACAAAACTCATATACCCTTCAAAGTAGAAAGGAACCCCTCACCAACGGCATACCTCTAGGAAAATAGCCAACTCCACCAGATCCACAGGCCAATAACAATCCCATACCTCCAAAGGGCCTGAATGCTCCTATACCTCTGACAATAAGTACATATGCTGGTTACCAAGGTATGGCCTAGTCGAATGACAAATATAGTGTAGTGGATGAGCTCAAGAAAAATAAGGTGAACATATCCATGTTTGAATTATTGCAAGGTTGCCCATCTCAAAAGGAAGCCCTTTTAAGATCCTTGGATCATTCAAAGCCTAGCCCTTCAAATAGCGCAAGGGCACCCACATCTAATATCAAAACCTCTAAGGAATTCCATGTGATATTCATAGATAAGGTGGAAGTCCCACCATTTTTACTCAGCCTGCGGATGTTCAGAAAAACCCTACATAATTGCCTAATCGATTCAGGAGCCTCATGCAACGTTATGCCCCTATCAATTTGCCAGAAGTTGGGGGTAGTGCCCCAAATAATGAACTAGGTGGTCATATAGTTGGACAAAACTGAGGTCAAGTTAATTGGTGTACTCAAAGATGTGCACATTCAACTAGTCGTAGATCCCAAGATACAAGAGTGCATTGACATACACATAGTGGACATACCTAAGACTTATGGGATGCTGCTAAGTCAAGAATGGACCAAGTGCTTGAGAGGGTGGCTCTCTATAGATTTCACCTAGCTCTGGCTACCATGGAGAGGTTTGAACCAGATCAAGATAGACGTCGAGCCTAAACTGAAAAGGATGATCACCGAATACAATGCCCCAAATGAAGTGTTGTTCACCCAAACCAATTTTGGCACTTATCAGATGGATGATATCTTTATGTTCCAGATTCGAGAAGGCAAAGAGTTAGACCACAGTCCCATCTAAGGTCTCTTGGAGCAAAAAATTGGTGATGACATTTTTGAAAGTTTCATCAACAGCATGATAGCTATCCTGTGGCATCAAGGTCAAGACGCAGATCCTAATATTTTGTTACTACCTGGATATTGTCGATTACATCGGGCTAGTCATTTAGAGTTTACATGCCCCAATTCTCAAGAAGCCCTATCACAAGTGTTGGCTCAAATTTCCTGACCAAATAAGATACCAGAAGCACTGATGATAAAAGAAGATGTACTTGGGATAGAAGATAGGAATAATGCCACACCATGTATGGACAGCCTAGTCCTTGCAAACAGTTCACCTCAAGATCGAGACAGTGAGTCAGATTCTGAAGATAGAAGCCCTGCCTTGAACATGCTTAGTGACTAGAGTACCTTGGATAATGGAGCATGTCCCCCTTACAAGGGAATACTAGAAGATAAAGGAAATGAAGACAATAAACTCTCCAAACCTAGGCATACTCAATATGTAGGATAATTAACTTCTTCTGGCAGCGGTGGAGAAGGAAGCGAAAAACCAAGAACCAAGGTTTTTTCTTAAAAAGGCTCGACCAAACCCAGCCCTACTAAACCACCTTAGATATGGAAACTATGCTTCGATGGTTGCAAATGCAAACAAGGAGCAGGTGTGAGAATTGAATTGATAAATCCAAGAGGTAAGTCTTTCTATGCTGCTTGTAGATTACAATTTCTTTGCACTAACAATGTTGTAGAATATGAAGCGCTAGTTCGCAGACTTCTCCTAGCTCATGAGAAGGGAATCAAAATCCTGAGAGTGGAAGGAGACTCAGAATTGGTTGTCAAGAAAATCCATAGTCAGTATACTTGCAATGATAAGAGGCTCTCAACCTACCAAAATAGGGCATGGGATCTGATCAGTGACTTTGACGCTTTCAACATCAAAACCATCCTGAGAAGAAAGAATGTCATTGCTAACACATTGGCTGTCTCAGCCAGTTCACTACATCCAATGGAAAAATCTAAACTAAAGAAATTCTTAGTTGAGCTTGTCTTAGCCTCGGCCATTCTGGACAATATCAATAACTTTCAAGTCTTCCAAGATGATCAGCATATCTTAGAGTTTATCATGTACGTTGGCGTGTTCAAAAAGTAGATCATTGACGAAAAGAAGGAAGGTGAGGAAATAGCTAAACCTGAAGAGCCTGATGATCACAGCATCATAAACCTAAAGACCAATGCCATACCCAAGGGAATCGTAGAATTAGAGAGGATTTTTTATAGTGATAAGACTGCTATAAGAAGACGCCCCACCATAACACCTAATGGTAAATAATGTGACACGTACAACCTGGGCACAGAAGAAGAACCAAGAGAAGTCCACATTAGAAAGGTGGGAACCAAGGAAGAAAAGGAGAAAATGGTCCAGCTTCTCACTGAATATCAAGATGTCATAGCATGGAGTTATGAATAATTAAAGACATATGACACCTCAGTCATAGTGCACAACATTCCTTTGAAGCTAGATTCTAAGCCCTTTAGACAACGACAAAGACCCGTGAATCCCACTATGGAACCCTTAATCCAAAAGGAATTCCAAAAGCTGCTTGACGCCAGGATCATCTTCGTGATTCAACATTCTACATGGGTCACAAACCTAGTACCTGTAAGGAAGAAGACTGGGGAAATTAGGCTATGCGTAGATTTTTGGAACCTCAACAAGTCCTCTCAAAAGGATAATTATTTTCTCCTATCCCTAGATGAAGTTCTGCAAAAGGTTAATGGATCTCAAATGATGTTGTTCTTGGATGGCTACTCGGGGTACAATCAAGTGATGGTGCAGGAAGAGGACAGGCTGAAAATGGCATTCACCACTAAATGGGGAACTTTCACCTACCAACAGATGCCTTTTGGGCTGATTAACACTGGAGCCACCTTTCAAAGAGCAATGGACATAGCTTTCAAAGGATTAGTTGGGAGGTGCATTATCATTTACATGGATGATATCATAGTCTACTCAAGAACTGACCACATAACAACCTCAGGAAATGCCTTCAAAGGTGTAGGGAATTTGGGGTCTCCCTCAATCCCAAGAAATGCGTGTTTGGGGTAATTGAAGGGAAGCTCTTGGGACATATCATCTCCAAAAAGGGGATATCCATAAAACCCCGAAAGGGTGGAGGCAATCCTAAAGTTGACACCGCCTCATAGCCGCAAGGAACTGAAATATTTCTTTGGGAAGATCAACTTCATCAAAAAATTTATCAGTGGCTTTGTAGAAATAGTAAAACCATTGAACGACATGCTCAAGAAAGATGCCAAGATTGAATGGAATCTCCTAGCCAAGTAGTCTTTTGAAGATATTAAGAATGTCATTGCCATGGCACCAATCCTAGCCGGTCCTGACTACACCATCCCTTTCAAGGTCAACTCTTTCACATTAGAACACTCATGCGTAGGCATTCTCACATAGAAGAAGAACAATGAAGACGAGAGGCCCATCACCTTTATGAGTTTCCCTTTCAAAGATGCTAAGCTCAGATACCCAAACCTAGATAAGCAGTCATTTTCTCTTGTTAAGGTGGTGATGAAATTCAGACATTATATTTTGAGGAGTAAAGTCATTGGGATAGTTCCAGACACAGCAGTTCAATCCCTCCTGATGCAGAATGAGCTAGGATAACAAAGAGGAAAATAGATGGCAATTCTCCAAGAGTTTGACCTAGAAATCCAACCGATGAAGTTGGTAAGGGGTCAGGGCCTAAAAAAGTTGACCTCTAAGTTTGAAGAAGGTCTGGTCTACCAGACATACACCGACCAAGGTGTAATCACAGATGTATGGTACCAAGATATAGTGTATTATCTATTGTATAATTGCTGCCCTGAAGAAATGAATGGTTCCCAGAGAAGAGCTTTAAAGATCAAAATCATCTCGTACATGCTAAAGAGTGGAAAACTCTACAAATGCAATTACAAGGGTTTGTACTTAAGGTGTTTGGATAGAATGGAGGCAAAACAAATATTGGTGGACTTTCATGACAAATATGGAATGGGACATGGATTGGCGGAGGCCACTGCTCACCAAATCCTAAGGTTAGGATATTTGTGGCCTACAATATTTAAAGATACTAGCAAGCACATGAGATCCTACCACACTTTCCAAACTAGCACAAATTGAGAGAGAAATCCAGTGATGCCCTTACAACCAGTCTATGAGGTACGCCCGTTTGCCCAATAGGGCTTGGATTTTGTTGGAGTGATTAACCCCCCTTTGTCTGCAGGACATAAGTTTATATTGACAGCTACTGACTATTGCATGCACTGGATGGAGGTGCAAGCATTGAATAATTGTACCACTAAGGTCATGACCAAATTCATGGAGGAGCGCATCATAACTAGGTTTGGGATGCCATTCTATCTGGTATGTGACAATGCTCCCTCTTTTTCCTCAGCATCGCTCATACAACGGGCCTTCAAAAACTAGGTAATCCTCAAATTATCTTCAAATTACTACCCGCAAGGCAATGGCATGGGAGAGTCTACAAATAAAAATCTAACAATAGTGATTAAACACCTCCTAGATGACAACCCTAGGGACTAGCACACGCAACTAAAATATTCTTTATGGACTGATCATGTAAGAATCAAGAACGCCCTGGGGACGTCTCCATATCAACTAGTCTATGACTTGCAATCATTCTTTCCTATGAACCTAAAGATCCTAATTCTAAGATTCATGGACCAATATGTAGGGAGGAAGATTGGGTACAAGTCAGACTCATGAATCTCCTAAACCTAGAAGAGAAATGAACTTTAGCCTTGGAACATGTATCAAAACATCAGGTTGTAGTCAAAAGGTGGCTTGACAAGAGAACTACTACCAAGGCCTTTAGGATCTCTGACCTTGTCCTCATGTGGGATAAGGTGAAAGAAAATCCAAGAAGCCACACCAAGTTCCAAAGACTATGGACAGGCCCTTACCAAATATCAAAGATCCTGGGGGAGAACACTTTTAGGATCAGTACATTGGATGGAGAGTTGAGCCCATTTCTAGTCAATGGGCAATTCCTCAAACACTAATTTGGATCCTAAGAGGGACTATCTCACATCCCTTGTACCATAGTCACTTTTGCATTTTTTCCCTTTTCCTTTTTGTCCTCGTTGTCAGTCCTTTCTTCTGCTCGTGTTTGTTCTTTTCTTTTGTCGGGGCTTGTTTTGTTGCTTTGGGTCAATATGTTTTGGATCCAGTCTAAGGTGTTCTACAAGTGGAGTAGAGGTATTTCTTAGTCAAATTTCTCCAAGGATACATGCAGTGTAAGAGAACCTTCCCAAAAGACAAAGTAGTGATGATTATCATTGACAGACAAGAAGGAGTTCAAAATTTGGTCATCCTAATCACAAGACACATTAAGGTACAACACCCGAGGGCATTGGTTTCTAGGGCATTTGCCAGTTGTAGCCAGCCTGAGTGCATAGGTTTGGGTACCCACCGATCTCAAAACCCAAGTTTGGACTGAATGCCAAGGCAATAACAAAAGAAAGAAGAACCAAAAAAGGAAAGAAAAAGAAACACTCAAAAGAAAAGTGCCCCAAAGAGGTCATGAGTGAAAAGTATGGGCAACACCACCTAATTATTGCTCAGATCAGTTTAAAAAAAAAAGGGGGGGGGAGAAAAGAGGTTGTGGACCTGAATGCATGTAACACACTAATGTCCAAGGCTTGATACATCTCTAAGCAAACATAAGGAACAAAAATGATTTTCCAGAAGACAGAGCTCTCACAAAGAAAGAAAGTTATAGCCTAGCAGGAAGAATGGACTTGGGTGATTATGACAACCTCTACCAGGGCTATGGACGCCCAGCTGGCAGTAGAGAAAGGTTATACTTGGGACTTGGGGAAAACTTTGTCGGGGCTATGAATGCCTGATTGCCAGCAAAGCTCTTTCTAGGAAGCCTTGGTTTATTTGGCAAAGGTTGGGAATAGATGGCAAGCATCTTGATTATCATAACCGAAGGTCAAGAAATGAACACACATAAACACACACAGGGAAACTAACGAAAGAACCTCAGATTGGAGGTCATTGAAGAATCGTTGACTCCATTGCCTCTTGGTTCTATTCTAATGCAAAGCTACTTTCTGGAAGAGTGTTGATGATAAAGAAATGCCTTGATCATTCCTCCTTTTGTCGGGGCTATTTTTTGTGCATCCACAACACACACACCATTGTTTTGGTCCTCTAACCATGGGGACCCCCCTTTTTTTGTCTTTTTTCCTTTTGTCATGTTTGCCCCTCATGGAAATCTTGTCAGCCACCAAAGAAATTTTCTGAAACCAAGTCAGAGGAAGGAAGAAGCCCTTTTTTGGCCTTTTGGCCCTTTTGGCCTTTTGGAGGACTTAGGTACTCTAAAATGCCGAAATGGCCAAAAGACTGAAGACCCAGGCCTTTTAGTGTTTTCAGACACTGAAAGGCTGAAGTCTTCTTTCTCCTCTGACATTTTCGGCCTTTCAGAGTCCAAAAGGCTCGAAGCTACTGATGTCAGCCCATGGGTTATAAATAGAAGAGAGCTTCATTTGTTTATCACTTGTCATTTTTTTTTCTTTTTCCCATGATTTCATTTTCTCCTCCTCATCGACCGCTTCAGCTTCCTAGCCACCTAGTTTTCCTCCCTCTCCTAGTTTGTTCAAGGTAGGTTCTTCTCACTTCCCTTCACTTCATTTTTTTGGGTCTAGGACTAGGGTTTGTTTTTTCATGCCTAGCACATGTCCAACATAGGGCGCTTTTCTTCTTTGTCTCATTGAGACTATGTGCCTTCGTGTTTCGACAGGGACGTCCCTCCCTGTCAGACCTAGTGTTTCCTAGTTTTCTTTGTCTTAGGCCTAGGGTTTTGTTTTTTCATCGGTCACAGACCTCGCCATAGGTTTTCAGCCTCCAAAAGGCCAAAAATGGATCTTCAAATCTTGTTAAGTGTCATTTCAGACATTTTGGCCTTTCAGACATCTGAAAGGTCTGAAAAGGATGAAAGCGAAGTTCCTAAAACCTTCATTCAGACTTTCAGAGTTCCTCATCTTTGGAATTTTGGTGTCTGCAAGTAAACACCTCTCAGTTTTGAAGCCTGAAAGTTCTGACGGACTTTATCCTTCCAATAAAATTTTTTTGCACTTTCAGACTTTTCAGCCTCCGAAATAGTTTTTCGGTGTTTGAAACCCCGAAAGGCCCAAAGGAGTGAAAACTTACACTTAACTGTTTATATAGCTCTCTTTTCTTTCTTTCCTAGTTTAAATTGTTTTTTCCTATTCAATAAGCTACTGATATTTGTCTTTTCTTTTAGGAATGACTGAACCAAAGATAACCTCCCCAATGAAGTATCAATACAAGGGGAATCCCCCTAGTTCAAAGGTGGGAAACAAGCATAGTGAGATAACATATACCAATATTGGGAATGTAGATTGGAATGAATCCTTGACTCAGTGCTCCTAGCCAGCAAAGAGATCTGATGATTGCACCGCATTAGTCCTATCTGGGCTAGTGAATGCAGCCACACATCTAGTGGTTGTTTCATCTTCAAAATTGATCGTCACCCTAGCTCATTACTATGATTCAGATAAGAGGGTAGTAGTATACTTAGAAGATCAGGTGGTATTGGACATTAGGCCGAATGTCATTGAGGACATTTTCCACCTTCACAAAGGCATAGACAAGTTCTATGACTTCTATATTGAAAAGGGGACCAAGTGGTTTGGCAACAGGGAGCAAGCCATACATGAGATGATGAATAAAGAGTACCTCAAGCAACCGCTTCCTAAGAAAAAATTGGACAAGATAGACCTCTAAAGAGGCTATATGAAGGATGACATACAGGGAGCTATAACACTGATAAGCTAGGTGTATGGGTTACCACAATCCACTCAACTCGAGCACTGGATGATTCTATTGATAGAAAGGATCCAAGAACAAAAGGAAAGATTCGAATGGGGCACTATTATTAGTGAAAATTTGGATGAGCAATTGATAGAAGTAAGGCATAATCCCAAGTTTTACATGAGCACTTATGTGGTATATCTACTAGCTGCACAGGAAGATTATCCTGGCCTCACCAAGAGGGGAAGTCTAAATGATCCAAATGCATGGCCCCACCTTGTATACCCATAGTTGGTAAAAGGATCAAACATGCCAGGGGATTCCCCTGACTACAGGATAGTCAATGACGCATTCATATTTGTAGTCATCCAATCTATAAAAGGTGACTTTGCTAACAGATTGTCAGAAGAAGCTGCTACTAAGGTAATGGCCATTGGGGCCTATTTTATCCAGTTTAGGACATTCACATACATTTAGATAGTTGGGTCAGCCATACAACCAAAGAAGCTACCCAGGTATCCATTTGATTGGATAATCATACTAGAGATGGCGAGGCAGCTCAAGGACACATACAAGCACATAAAGCATAAGAAGAAGCACTGTTGGGACTTTCACATCTCTTTGGGACCATATACACTGCAAGACATGAAGGTTTACAAATCCCTACATTTTGAATGGGATGATTGTCCCTTACAGCTTTACAAGACAGTGTGAGCCCGCTTTGACCCCATAGGTACATACAGCCACATTATTGGCAAATTCTACATACATGAGCCACACTTGGAGGATCACTAGATAAAATGCATAGATGATCATGAGGTCAAGATCTAGGATTATTAAAAAATGAACCTTGCTCTGGAAAAAGAGGTATTGAAGGTTCCTATTTCCTCAAAGGTTTGGGAATGTGATTCAGATGAGGTCTTAAAGGAAATTTACACAAAAGATAAGGTATATGACTGGCCAATCATGAACGTAGAGGTGGATAAGGATGAAAATTATGACATGGAATTCTAGGTGAGGCATGTGATAAAGACCACCGTAACTTGGATCAAGAGGCCACACAAAATGAGTCCAATCCTAGTAAAAACATTGATGGAGCCCTCAAGGAAGGTAGAAAAATAGTGAGGGGAGAAGTCAACAGCTCCTAAGTACAAGAAAGCTCCCCCTCAAAATCCAAGAACCATTTATGGCTCTAATCCTAGGCCCAAGAAAACTAGAATGATAGTCCAAATTGACCCACCAGCAGGGTCGTCACAACCCCTATCAGGTGAAGGCCCATCTACCTCTAGCCAATCTCCCCCCACCGCTGAGAAGAAAACATATAAAAGGAAGAAGACTTCTGAATCTCCATGGTTGGAAATGGTATAAGAAGGGTCTAAGGAAGCAGAAGAAGATGAGCCCCTTGTTCGAAGAACAAGATTACAAAAAAGGAGAGAAAAGGAAACTACCAAGAAACATAAAGAAGATCCCAAAGAATGGGATAATCCTTTGGATGCCTTAGGATTGGATGATTTTATGCTTTCTAATTTTGAGGGACTTGAGGGCTTTTTTGATCATAGTCAAGATATAGGCACTGGAGCTCCATCACTTATTCAGCTCTAGGTAATCCTCACTCAACCACTAGTCCAATTCACCAACCCTTCAATGAATGTCCCTACTACACAAGTAAGCCCTAGTTCCACTCAAGAGCCTAAGGTTCAGGATAGTGGGATAGCCCAAGCCACAACTACAGATCATGTATCAGGGAAAGTACCTTTTTCCACTCCACCATCTCATGTCCCTACTCCATCATCTTATCGACCACCTCCAATTCCTACTCCACCACAATTAATTCCAACCCCAACACCTACTCCTATGCCAAATCCACCCTACTCCACTACCGTTCTCCCATCTCCCACTCCAGCCATATCAACACCTACTCCACCAACATCAATCCCTTCAACATGTGCCACCTAGGTTTCCAAAGAAGCAGTGAGTACTAAAGATACATCACCTTTCTAGACCACGCTAGAGGCCATGACCGGTCTTAGGTCAAAGGTATCAATTGACACTTCTGTCGAAGAGGCCCCGGACAAAGAAGGGGTAAATGTGGTAAATGAACAAGGTGAGGTGGAGGGGGAGAAGGAAGAAGGGTATATGGATGTAGGTGCAGAAGGGGAAATAATGAAGGAAGGAGGGAGTGAACAAGAAAGGGGACAGGAGAAGGAATCAGAGAGAGAAATAACTCCAGAAGTACAATGCTTAACTTTGATCCTCCAGGTTGCACCATATGAACCTATAAATACATCTAGAAAACCTACTTGGTTTACCAAGGAGATACAACCCAGGAAGAAAACTTACACCAATGAATTGGATGGAGAGGATACAAATATGAAATCTATAAAGCAAGCCTTCCTACAGGTAGAGATTGGTGTACCAGCAAGGACCATGTCATATGTGACTTAGGACACTGGAGGTCACTGGAAAGCCCAGACAACTATCCCACCCGCGAGCACTTCTCAGACAATAGGCTTGTCAAAAGACTATACATTCAAGGAGGTGGATTTGGGTGAACCTACCAGAGAAGGGAGCAAGACACTAGAAGCTTTAAGGCTGAAGCATGCTCTAGGGTTCATGAACAAGGATGAAGAAACCATAAAATCCCTCACAGATCAAAATGAATCTCTAAAGGGGTAAATTCAAAATATGGTGGGTCCTATTGACCCAAATTATTCAGAGGCTTCATTACAAGCCATACTTGATAAAAGGGCTACACCAGATTTGCCGGCAGGTTTGACTCCCTCTTTCATCCAGGCAAGCGCCGATTGGAGAAATGACTTCAAACAATTCAGAGAGAAGGTGATTCCATCAGTATTTAGGCTCTACCGAACCATATTAGTTGAATTTAATTCACTCATTAACCTGTTGGAAGATGATGGGGGTATAGATTTAGAGATGATTAAGTGGCAAGCAGGCCTCTAGGATTTGGAGATAATCCAAAAGCAACGCTTCTAGATTTTTGTAAAAGTCTATGAAGGTGAAGAATTGGACAAATTTAAGGCATGGACTAAACAAATGACCAAAATAATTAAGGTCTAGAAGAAACACCAAGCCCTTATAGCTGATAAGTGAGAGGAGGTAATAAAATGGGTCGAAGATATAGATACTTTCTTTATAGGGGTCAGCCTCAACGTCTATCAGGATGAAAACCAGCAAGCTCTATATCCTTTGAAAGAGGTGGTCCAATAGTTCAAAGACATTCTGAATGGAGTTAATACCAAGGAGGCCCTACAACAACTATTTTACCTGAAAGAGGAAATACAAAGAATGTCACAGCATGAAGAAGAGATCACATTCTTCACTTCTAAATTGACTATCTTCCAAAAGAAGCAAGAACGAAGGGTCATCAAGATAAGAAGGAAAGAGATCAATTTTGAAGAAGTTCAAGAGATAGTGTAGAGGCTCTGGGCAGCTCACCCAGAGGTCTTTCCTGGATTAATCTCCAAGGTGTAATTACCAGGTGGACAGGGCAAGATTTCACACTTGGCTAAATTTCTACTAAGGTAGAGTTTTTGGCCTTTTGACCTCTAACATTTCGGCCTTTCGGCCCCGAAAGCAAGGAGCATTTTTTTGGCCTTTTGGCCTTTGAAGATTTTGGCCTTTCAGATTCTTCAAGTTTTTTGGCCTTTCAGCCCATGACAAGTCTGAATTCTTCAGACCTCCAAGTTTGAATATTTTGAAAAGCACTTGGGAAACTTTAAAGGCATTAAAAGTTTCAGGGTAGAGGTCGGGGTCCAAAAAAATTGGGTGTTTCCAACGAGGTCACTTTTATCAACACCAGTTGGACTCCAAATCAGATGAATGGATAACTTGAGTTCATTTTAGAGGGACTAAGGGTCTCCTATTAGTTACCACCACCAGTAATAGCCTCAGATGAAGAATCCAAGAAGAACCACTAGAATCAAGAAGAAGACTCCAAGTTCACAGAAGAAACTTACCTTCTTTCTCTCTCTCTTCTTTGGTAGATTTTTCCCTCTTTGCATGAGCCAATGGATTGTAAATGGGTTGAATAATCCATGAAAGTTACATAGTATTAGTTAGCAGTAGTTTCCCTTCAGCAAAGTTATAGTTTTAGCTTTTATTCTTTAGTTTAGACTCTCTGATGCCCTAACTCTAAAAATCAGAGTTGTATATCAAAAATCTATATATTGTAATCAAAAAGCAATGTAAAGGGCTGACTTCTTAATACAACAAAGATCTACATTGGGTGCTTCATTCATGGTGTGTGAATTACTACTATCTATGAAAATTTATTGAATGTGTGCATGCATTATTCTTTATTTTAGAGAGCTATTTGTATTGTTGTGTTTCAAACTCGTGCTACCTTTAATTGGAGTTTGTTGTTGTCTATCTACCTTGCTATGATGAATGTGTGGAAAGTTTTATCTTTGGGCTTAATGATAACTCCATCTCATGGGTGCGTACATCTTGGTGGCTTCACAATCTGATAGATTTTGAATATCTCATATGAGTAAAACATATCTTTCCTCCAAATGCTTGCATTTGTGGAGTAGTGAATTGTGACATGGTCTGATTTATGCTTCATGGGTTGTTCCAAATCTCTCCAGCATTCAATTCACAAGGAAGGGTTTATAGCAGTTTATGTCCTTAGGATTTCACTTTTCTCACAATTTTCTTTATTTCTTGTTGCCCTTGTCTCTTTAAAACTCTGTCTTTAATTCTAAAAATTACCATCTTGAAAACACAAAATTGCATTTTATTTACAACACATATACTTGTTAAAACATAAAATACCAAAAAGAACTAAAAGTGTTTTGCAGTTTGATGTCTTGAACATACCAGTAAAGGCCTCCTCATGAACAAACACATTTATCTTCAATTGAGTAACCAAGCAAGTTGTGACCCAACCCCGGAGAACCTTGGGAATAACTTCGTTGCTCTTTCAAGAGAGGAGATCAAATCTTGAGATCCTAGCAAGTTGGCTTGTGTCAAAACAATGCTCAACAATTCCATTCAAGCTATAGAGGCTCTTAAGAAAGGTCTTTGTAATAGTAATCAAGGTGTTAATTTCTTGCGTGGTATCACTCATCTTGTGCATTCGAATGTTAAACCTTTAGCTCAAGAGGCTCAAGATCTAGGATATACTCCTCCTATCACTAGTCAAGAACCTTCTTCTGGTCCTTTACCTAGCATTCCCACTTATACCCCTCCTTTGATGACTACATCTCTTCCAATTTCATCTATTCCAGTGAGTGTTCCACCGGTATCTTTACCTACCTCACAACCTTCATATCATAGTATAAATTTTACCTATACTAATCCTCTTCCAATTGTGGTTCCAAATGTGCCACTGATTGTATCTTCTATTCCTACTACTTCCTACACATTTCCTAGTGTTCTTAACATTCATATTCCACCTGTGTCTTCTAATGATTCCACAATTTTTAGTTTGGCTCAGACTATGTCATCTTTAGAACAACTCACATCATTAACTCAATCCAAGTTTATCATTCCTACATGTGACATGGGTAGTCCCTTATCTTTAGACATTATTCATGCTACTATTCCTCAACAATCCAATATGCCTCGTCTAGAGAATTATAATGGTAAAGGCTATCCTTTTAATCATGTTAAAACATTTCAAATCATTTGTAGTGATTATGCTCATGACCATAGGATTTTGGCTAAACTATTTTCTAGAACCTTTCATGATAAGGCTTTGCAATGGTATTGCTCTTTACCTCCTTATTCTATTGATTCTTTTCCTAAACTTTCTAATACCTTCATTCAACAATTTCAAAATAACATTGGCTTCAAGTTTCCTTAACTGATTTAATGCATTGTAAACAAAACATTAAGGAAAAATTAAATGATTTCATATGTAGATTTAAGAATTGGTATGCTCAGATTTCTTATCCTATTAAATTTCAGAAACCTAACAACTACATCAAGATTAACAAACATACGAATGTGGTTGTTGATCAAGTTGTTGTTGCATCTCACAATGCCACTTCTACATCCACTTCTTTCCATATGAATCATACATTTACTCCTCTCTATGAATCTTTACATTTCATTATGAGTAGGTTGTTAAGTGCTAATATGATTACTTTGCCTCCTATTCAACCTCTCCTTCCTACTACAATAGCTTCAAAATCCTTTGATTTTAAATCTTTTTGCCAATACCATCGCCAAAATTTCCATGATACTGAAAAATGTTATTCTCTAAAACATAAAGTTCAAGACTTAATCGATTCCAATGCATTATCTATTGATAATCTTGTTAGTAATGGAAACAAATCTGTCTCTCCTCCTAATCAAAACCTTCAAATCTACATGAATCCTCTACCTACACATGATACTAATACTATCGCTCAACCATCTTCTCTGGATATTGTTCATGATTCAAAGATGGATGATCTTAATCACATTGTTAATCATGTGGAGATCATTGTTGTCTCTCAACCTACTATTCAAGATCCTTCTGTTATGCCCTGAATCCCCGTCCCTACATTTTGTGTGCAAAATGTTGGGTCCCCCTTTTTTGCTTCTGTTTGCTTTTGCTTGCGGTTTTTGCCTTGTCTTTTTTTTCCTTTTGTTTTCTTTCTCCGGGGTTTTTCTACCCCGATGTTGCATCTTGTTTGTTTTCTTTCTCCTCTGGGACTCTAGTCCCAGAAGTTGTCTTTTGTTGGGAACCAGATTCCAAACTCCGGGATTTTTCATCGTGATGTTCTTAGGGATATCATCACAAGGAATCCCCGGGCCCGGAGTTCGGAGGTTTTGCCTATCTAGAGATCGCCGGAAGGAGGAGGATTGCCTTTTTACCATGGGTATAAATAGAAGTCATCTATCATTTTCACGTTTACCATGATTAAAACTTTCAAGCACTTAGAGTGAATCAAAGAGCGATTTCAAAGCGATTAACAGAGCATTTGCAGGAAGTTTATTGTTTATGGTAATCAGCGCTTAACAATTTTTAGTCATTCTTAGGCAAGTGCAAGTGCTCCATGGTGGTGATTCTGACCAATTGAAAACTTGAGCTATTGCAGAACTCGCACGGTAAATCCTTCCTTTCCTCCACCTTCTGCGTTCTCAGGTTGGTGTTTCTGCTTTTCTGCCTCTGTCTTTCTTCCGCTCTCTGGTTTCCTTCTGCTTTACTTTGTTTCTGTTTGTTTTGTTTCCTAGTTTTGGTTGGTCTGTTGTCTTCTGGTTTTGCCGCCCGTTGGAGGGTCAGCTCTGCCAGAGGGTTGTCCACCCTCTGTGCAGGAGTTGTTTCTGTAAAATGGTGTATATAGTGTAGATAGTTGTATATATCTATTTCTACCTTGTCTAGTTTTCCTGCGGGCGTCATTCTGCGATGTATATCCATGTATATATGTATATAGTTATAATATAGTCCCTATGTATATCCCTTGGCTCTATGTATATCCTTCCAGGTGGCTTGGCTAGCTGGTCGAGTCACCCCCATTTTTGGTTTTCCACCTTTGAACTCGCTTCGAGGCAGAAAACTGCCTGTTTGAAACTCAGCTCTCGGCCGGTTTCAAATAGGCAATTTTCTCTCTCCTCCATGAAGTCTGTCAGAACCTCATTTACGTCCCATGTGCATAATCAATTCTAGCCAAGTGGCTTTCCCTTTTCATGCGTTTAGATAGTTGGCTCCACCGTCATCGCCATCGCATCCATTTAATGCCAACGCATGTGGCATCCATGTGGGTTTGACAACTTGCCTTTTCATACATTCTCGCTAATGGTTACTTCTCCGGGCTTCGGGCCTCTTACCACCATCCATCCCGCATCTTTGCTAAGTGTGATAAAATGTCCCAGACCCAGATGTGTGATGAAGATCCTAAGTTTATGATGTGTTTTTCTTTTTGGTTACCTTTGCATAATACTAACTTTTCAGGAAAGCAAAACACCACGGTGGTAAGATCTCCAGACCCGAGAATAATTATTTTGATACACATGTTCTAACGGTCGCTTTGTCTCGCAGGTTCCCGGACTTCATCTTCCAAACATGTCTGAAGTGTCTGCATCGTCTCCTCCCAGAAGTCCAGAATTACCAACCACAATAGAAACCAGGGCATCAGCAAAGTCAAAAATGGAGAAAGCCTTGGAAAAGCTTCCCCTCACCATGAAGTTTGTACAAGATAATGTCATTGTGGGCTCAAAGATTGAGTCCAAGGTAAAACTGATGACTGACACCAATGTCGAAACTTGGGCAGAAATGCAGGCCCTGGTAAAGGTAATGCACATCCAGTGATAGGCTGGAGATCAGCTCGCAATTAATGTCAGAGGTTCCAGGATCCTCCGGGCAGCTTGTTTCCCATGCTCCGTGCAATCTCTGGAGCTTATCTTAACACTGGCTACCAACTACAACTCTTCTATCTGGGTTGTTATGCTCGCAGCTGCAGAACCCACAGGATACCCCACTCCATTGGTGTCCCTCGACCCAGTCACATTTCAGGCAGGCCTGGGTATCCCATAATTTGATAGAGCCACGGTGGTCACAAGGACTGACGCCTTGAAATAGTTTACACAACTGAAGGATGCTGCCCGGGTGTACATGAATACCCATTGGCTCAAGGCCCCAAAGAGGGACCCAAAGAGAATGAAGATAGAAATCCCCCACTCTAAATTCAAGGAGAGCGTCCAGATGGGGATAATAGCATTAGCACGGGTATTTGGGCAGCCCTCTGCCCAGGAGTTTTCCAAATGGATCTACTATTTCCTCCTTGGCATCTCCACCAAGGGATAATTCTTCTACTGGGAAACAATAATCTCCAATCACGTCGACTCCCAGTTCCTCCAGGTGAACAGGAAGAAGTTTTATATGTCTTCTTATGTTTTTTGGGCCATGGCCCAGTAGACGCCCCACTCCAATGGCCTACTTACAGATGGCATTCTCGGGATTGGCCCAGGACAAAAAGCACCATGGGACCATTTCCCATAGATTCAATGGGAGGCTAGCTTCCCTAGTTTCTACCGATTAAATGATTCATTCGTTTACTATCACCTGCTCACACCCACCCGGGATGCTGGATACCGCCTATCCACTGAGGCGATGAAGCTAGTTAGTAGTTATGGGCACTACTATATCCAATTCCAGTAGCATACATACATTAGGGTCACCGGCTTCTCTGGGAAACCCTACTTGTTGCCCAAGCATTGTGGGGACAAGATCGTGCTACTGGAATATTGTCGGCAAATGATGGAGTTGCATGCCTTCTTTGCACTCAAGAACGTCCCCAACGTCTCATTCCCAGTTACCTGTGGGAACTACATGTGCAGTTTGGCTGCCGCGAAGGAGGCAGACAATGAGCTGAAGAGTTACAACTAACAAGAATTTTATCTGGCACAGAGAAATTTTGATCCGCATGGCAGAATTGCAACAGCAATGCCCCGGGCTTCAGAGCCCCATTATATACACATGGAAGACTTTTGGGCTAATTGCCAGGATGATGTGGAAGTGGAGAGCATGCACTATATCAGAATGATAGCCGGAATGATGCAGGAATTGAAGCTCCAAAGATTCTCTCTGGGCTTCTCTGATGTCGCCCCCACCATAGATCCCCAGTACAAAGAAAAGGGGATCGATAAAATGGCACTGCCATCAATGGATTGGGCCACCCAGGAGGGGCCCACGATTGAGGACTTCACTTGAGATGTGGTCGAGCGAAGTCATGCCTATTTTAAAAGGGTGTGCCCTGGGAGTATGCGTCAAGCTCCCCGACTGGCACCAAAATTATCACCACAGCCGGTACCTAGATTGACCCCGGGGGCCGGGACTTCTTCACAAGGCACAGACAAAGGAAAGAGAATAGCTACAACCCCCTCTGCGCAAGAATTCCCTATCCAGGAACAGATCAAAAAATCTATGGTGGCCTCCTAACAGATGAGGGAGAAGTTAATAACAAGGCTGGCCACTCCCCCGCTCATGACCAGACCAATTCATCCTCCATCCTCCCCGTCGCTGGCAGCCTTGATGGTGAAGGCAACGGGGGTGGATCCCATGGAGGTGGCAGCAATAGCCAATGCGGGGCCACCTTTGGTTACCTAAAGGAAAAGTAAGCACATAAAATAGGCCAAGGCAGAACTGGTACCAATGCCAAGGGCATCCCTCCCCCGAGAAGTAGAGATCCTTTCTTCTAGTTCCCTAGAACCGGAGAAAGAAGCAGAGCCTACAGAGGTCCTAGCCAGTCCCCCTCTGCAAGAGGAATTTGATGATGTATTTGCAACTGATGAGTTCAAGAATTTGTAGGGGGACGATACACAAGTAGGGAAAAAAGTCCTGAAAAAAGAACAAGAGGCTGTAGACCCAGAAGACTTGGAACAGGAACCTACACAAGAACAAGAGCAGGAGGCAGAAGAAAAAGAGCCGAAACTAGAAATTATCTCTGGGGCTCAAGAAATACAAGGTCCGAGAGTGGACCAACTAAAGCCAAGAGAACAAATGGCATCTGCTGGGGGAACCAAACCTCTGGCAATAATCGTAACCCCAGCTGCCATGTTCCAGGGGCCACTCCCGGGAGCAACCTTCGGGCAGGTTATCACAGTGGCCCAAACTCTAAATCTTGGCCTGATACCTCCCCTACTGCCAACAGAAGAAGAACAAGAAGAAGAAAAATAAGAAGAGGAGTAGCTTGAAGAAGAAATCCCCGAAGAAGCCTACCAAGGTCCAGACCCAGCGATCGACATACGGGACCAGGCTAAGGAGATGGAGGTTGAAAAGGATGTTGCTGCAGAAGAAGTTGAGGCAGGAAGGATGGATGAAGTCCACGTCACTGAGGAGCAACAGCCACCAGATACAGGGAAAGAATCAGGAGAACAAACTCTGGCAGGAAGGCCACCCCTTCCCCCCTCAGTGGCTGGTTGAGAGCAAGAAGAGAAAATCTCAGTCCGCTCCAGTGATTCCTCTCTCCCTGGCCGAAATGATGGCCCAAGTTCAGGCCCCGCCGAAGGTGAAGAAAGCCCGGATAGTTCATACTCTGCGAACTAGGCTGGGCGGAGAGACCGTTGCCATTGTGGAAACACCTCCCCCAGATGCTAATGAAGAAACTATAGATCCCATAGATTACAATTTTGCAGAGGTGTCCCTAGGTAAAAGAGGGAAGCAAGGTGAGGTAGACTTGCTTAAGGAGCCAGCAAGGGCAGTAGAAGCCCGATACAAAAAAGAGGCCCAGAGGCTCAAGGCTGAGAAAGAAAAGAACGCAAATCTTATGGGATTTCTTACTGATCTGGCCAGACCCATCAATGTCTCCCCTCTAGAGACCTCCACATCACAAGAATTACTGCAGAGTGACATAGACTCCCTGCGAGTAATGAAAAAGAAGGCCCAAGAAGTAGACGAATGGGTCACCCTCCAGATAGGAAACACCCGGTGTTTCCTGGCATACACTCTCCCAGATTTATACACATCCTGACAAGTTATTCATCAAGTGGAAGTGCTTATTGACCAGTGGGAGAATGATGCAAAAATTACCAAGCGTGGAAGGTGGAGCTCGAAGAGCTCCTCACCTTGGGAGAAGATATAATTTCCAAATCTAGAATTCTGGGTGAGGAATCATTTGATTTTGTAAGAACTCAGCACTCCAGGCTTGACCTCACATTGGAGGTAACCAAGAAACTGGTAGAGTCCTTGAAAGAAAAGGTAAACACTGTAAAATATTCTTCTAATTTATACAAGTCTTTTGTGATAAAGGCTTCCGGGGCTGATCCCCTTAGTACAGATACTTATAACCCTAAAGATTCAGTTTTGGGGAGTTTTGATGAAATAATGAAATCCTGGTATCAATCTCCGGAGGGAATAGATGGGGTCCAGATGGAGAAACTAACCAAGATGATACTTAAGGGTCATGATGCTGCAAGAATGGTAGATGAATTTAAAGGAAATGTTCCGAACCTGGGGGAACAAGTTGAAGTGGCCAGGCATAGAAGGGCCAGCCTAAGGGAAATAGATGAGGATGGAATTTCTTGCCTCCTCTAGGCCTTCAACGATAACAAGCAACCTTGAGCTTTCTCCGAGGGCCGGGGGGAACTTGAGTGTTGAGTATTCTTTATTATTTTGGGGATATAAGTTCCTAGATCCCGGAGTCCCAGATCCAAAATTTTGTATTCTTTAAAGTGATTCGTGTCCCGGTCCCCGAGGCCGACCGGTCACTTTCAGAGGTAGTTAATAAAATTGTCAGAGGATGGTTGGCCACATCAAAGAGACGTCGACTTGGCAGTTGGTTTTCTGACAGGATGGTCTTCTCAAGGTGCCACTCAGAAGTACATCTGGCACATTGGAGACAGGGCACCGCATTTCCCATTTATGAGGCATGTAGCCTCGGTCCTCGAGGAACCTACTTCCTTCCTTTCTCCTTTTTGGCTCTCTTCTCAAGACTGATTCTTCCGATGTATATTCTTATCTTATTCTTCTAACATGACAGACCTATTCTGTCTCCAGGTCTTTTGTAGGGTGGCACAGGTAGTACCAGCCCCCAGATATTATATTTTATTGAAACATAATGTAAATAGGGTTAGGGTTAGAAGAGAGTTGTATAAATAGGTAGATCGGCCCATTTCCAAGGGAGGGAAAAATTGATGATTTTTTTTCCATAGCAATAGAAAAGTAATTTCTCATTTTAGTTGCAGAGCTCAATGCTCCATTGTTTTGTTCTCAATAGTTAGATGCTCCCCTGGAGCCGCCATTGTATCACACACCAATGCTTGCTGGAAGGAACGTTAGTAAAGAAGGAAGAATTCTTGGCAATGATGTTGTTGGCATTCCTGCTTCTGAGTTAATGGTATTTCATGTTTTGATGTTCTTTATGTCTTCTACTCTAGTATGTTAAAGTAGATTAATGAACTCTTTATTCTCTCTACTGATAAAATGCTAGCTGATGGTTATGTGTTTCTTCGGTATTTAGTGTAGTTTACCAGAGTATTATTGATGTTCTGGAAATTTTAGCATGACTGTAGTTAGATGAAATACTTCTAACCCTGCAGGATCTTTTTTCGCTTTATTTTCTAAGTACAGAATGCTCGAGAAAACCTTACCTTGATCGAATCTCCAGAGAAGATGAGTTAAAGAAACCAGCTATCCCCCTCGAAAACAGTCACCTCTCCCAACCGAGCTCCGCACCATCGTGACCCGACACCCAGGTGCTTGAAGGCCCGGAGGATTTATTTTCCTTGAACAACCTTTGCAGGTGGAGTTGGCCGGTTTCCCCGGAACCCGGTGACAACTTATGACTGTTGGCAGACCCGGTCAACAAAACCCCGTCAACACCTTCACTTGCACCTCAACTTCTAGTTCTACCTAAACCTCAGAAACAAACTAAGGATAAGCGACCTCAAGAACTTTCAATTACCTTTAATGACTCTAAGACTATTAAGGCTCCTGATGGTCCCCTTTATATTTATTCTAGGATTTCTAATATACCTACACATGGTTGTCTTGTTGATCCCACATCATTAATCAATGTTATTACTAAGGAAAATCTTTTTATGAAAGGCCTACAATGTGATTGTTATGATCCATTGGATGCATAGATCCAAACTTGTAATGGTTTTCACTAACCTACACTTTGTTCTATTAACTTGCAAGTTGAACTTTGTGGCAAGGTTGTAGATACTACCTTCATCATTGTTCCTACATCTGATCAATTTCAAGTCAAATTTGGTTTGCCTTGGATAACTGCTATGCATGCTATTGCTTCTCCTATTCATAAATGTCTTAGGTTCATTCATAATGGAGAAGTAAAAATGATTAATCATAGTTTGTATCAACCTTCCAAGCCTAGAGATTGTGCTAATCTTGATTTCTTTTGGCCCTCATTACCTAAATCATGTCCTTTTCGCCTTGACAACCTTTTTCACTCATATCAAGCCTATAAACATTGCAAGATAGTTGAGTTAAGCATGCCTTAGATAGATCTCAACCATGGTCTTTTTCCAACTCCTTCTATACCTCCTTTATCCATTACTGCTAATTCTATTACTCAACCTCCCAATATTTCTCCTCAGCCTACTGTGAACCCTATAAATCCTCCTACATAACCTGTGAAGGAATTAGTGGTTATTCCTCCTAGTTCTCCACATATGTCAAACAAATCAAAATGTAATAAATCTACTAATGAACTTCGTAATAAGCATAGAGCTAATGCTAGGGCCCATGCTTCTCTTATTCGAAACTCTTTATCTTATTTTGATTAACCTATGCCTAATGTGTCAGAAGAAGTCATTATTCAAAATGATGTTAAGATAAATGAGTGTGATGATCCTATTCACATCTTAGATCCAATTTCAATTAATCTTGATGAGGAGGATACTTTAGATGATCCTATTGATCTTAGTGATGAATATGAGACCATTGACCTTAACACTTACTTACCTCATATGCTTTCAACTCAATTGTCAATTACACCTAGTATCGAGCAACATGATTCTCAAGAGGAACCTTGTTTGGAACTAGATATTATTCCTAATGTATTGGATATAGTCCCTCTTGCAAGTTTCCCACCTTCCCTACATGATATAAATCAATATGGGGAGAGTAGGTGATGCGCCTAATTGGCTTATCCTTTGTGGTTCTAATTTATTTAGGGAACGGTGTCAATTCATTTGCAATAATATCATATTTATATGTACATGTTATCTTATGATCATACTGACCCCATAGTAGGTAGATCCCTTATGTGTTATTTATATGTTTATGTGATATTTCCCATGAATTGTCTTTGTTTGGGGGCATCTCGTAGTGGAAACATAATCAGTAGAGTTTTTTATGTTTCCATTTAAGCCATCACTCCTGTTAAAGTGTTAGCAATGACTTTAACATGGGGGCACACGCTCTACTCACTTTTTGCACACACACACATTCAAAACTTTTTCAATACTTAAAACTTTTTCCCTTTATGGATTAAATACTAATCCTTAAAGCATGGACATTTTACTTTTTAGGATCTCTTGATCCCTCCAATTTCAATACACAATGTTTTGATCCCTTAAGGTTGGAAGGTGTCCTTAAGAATGGATCTCCCTGATGGGTTGACTAATGAGTAGCCACATTCACTAGGTGGTTCAACTCCATCTTTCTAGTTACACTTTTTTCTTGTATGGTTCGCAATGGGACATAAGTTCTCATTGGGCGAGGTGACCATACCATCTCTCTCCTTCTCCTTAATTGGTGATGTCTCTCTTATCATGATCTTATAGCTGATAAAGACTTAATTCCCTTGGTGGCTTGAGGATTTCTTTTTCCCTTTACGATTCCAATAATATTATATATTCTCTATGATCTCCTTTAAGAAGAGTTTGTATTGAGTCCATACTCTTGCTAAAGTGGGGGCTAAATGTATAGTCAGAAAATGGAAGCACTTCCATGGTAGACTAGTTTAGCCTTTTGGGTAAGTGGTTTGTGGTCATGTCAAGCACCTTGAATGGGTTCCTGACTTTGATCTAGCTTTATCCTCCTGTTCTGCCTTATTTCCACTCTTTCTAGCCTATTTTTGGCAACCCAGATTGAGAAATTGGGACTTTGGCCTTGGGGTCTAGGTCAACCTTTTTGGATCAAGGTCAAAATTAACCTTGACCTAAGCCACAATCAACCTTTTTCATCTCCAAGGCCCAAATTCTAGAATATCAGGGTTTTTGAATATCGGTCTTTGGGAAAAGTTAATTCCTGCTTTCAGGTCGGCTGTTTCAGACTTCAGGACAACAAATCCTAAATTATATTTAACATAGGTCATCTTCTAGGGGCATGGCTCCAATTAGAATTTAATTCTCTTATGTTAGAATCTCTAGAAGATTGTTCCCTCATTTCATATGAAAGGAAGTTTTTCTCTCTGATTTTCTCTAAGACTCTCTAAGCATCAAGAAGCAAAAGCATAATCAAGAATCATAAATCTTTCAAGACTTGAAGAGTGAATTTCAAAGGTGAAGAAGAAAGATTTAGAGCAAGCCAAGTATCAATTGAAGCACTCATCCATTATCAAGCACTTCTCAAGCATCCATTTTCATCAAGGAGATCCATTGGTGACCATTGAAGGATTCAAGCTCCATGGGGCCCTCTTGTTGAATATTTCTCCATCTACATTCCTCCAAGCCTCTTCAAATTCAAGAACCCATTCAAGATTGGTGTTGAAAATCTACCAAGAAATTTATTGAAGAAATCCCACATTCTCCATTCTACATTCTACATTCATTAGGTGCATCCATACTTGTGGATTCAAGGATTTGAATCCTCCACAAGGACTTTTACATGAGCAAGGTGAATTGTTTCATTTACTTTGTTTATTCCAGAAATTTCAATTATATATTTGAGGTTAATTTAAAAACTAGGGTTTGACTAAGGTAAACCCCTCCCCCAACAAACAAACCCCTTTTTCTTGTAGGAAGAGGTTCAAAATAGCAGATCGGGATGGAGATTCAGATACCCTTTTCGGCAAACTTCCAAGATCTAAAAATAGAATTTCAGTCTGAGACTTTTTAGGTCGATTGTGACCTAGGGCACAATCATAAATTTTGGAAAATGGTGACATTGACTTGAGGGTACAAATTGGAACTGTCTCAGAATAGAAAAATATTTTTGGGTTTTGTATGTCTCTGTGTTTCTATTCCACATTTGGTCTCAGATTTTCTAGAAACTCAACACAGGCTTCAGAAAATAGCATTCTTTGATCTTTAATATTTCAAGGTTAGTGAATTTCTCCTATTCAATTCAATTAAGGTTTTCAATCTATCTAAAGCTAAAATACATTTCAAATTAATCAAATCAATCAAACCTGGGTAATTAAGATCTTCCTTTTCTTATTCTTGTTTCCAAATGATTGATTCATTTATGCATTAATCCTTCCTTTTGGGTTAATCAACTTGGATCTTTCATTTATATATCCAAGGATAGAAGGAGAGCATCTTATTTACCCCCACAACATATTTAAATGTAAGGGATTTTATGTTAAATGAACACACCATACTATACACCCATTCATTTTAGATCTTTACAACAGTAATTAGATGCTACATATGCAACTGCAACTAATTTGAGTGACCGATGTGCAGGATTGGTGACTGGTGAGCACAGATAGAGTTGTTAATAGGTTGCATTATTTGAGTAATTGAGCGATAGTTATGAATCTTTGATTGATGTTGAGGTAGTGGTGGAATTGGTTGAGGTATTCATGCTCTGGTGACATGTCTTAAAGATTGGAGGTGATGTTCTGGCATCACATTGCTCAATGTGACCAGTTGGAGAAAATTCTTGAGGAAGCTTGTGTTTGGTCAAAATGTATTTGACTCCTTGACACAATGTTCTTTGTAAATCATTGTATTGGCTGACGCAGTATTGGAAAAAAAATTTATGCATTTAATGTTGTTATTTGGCGCATTGGATTTGAGGGGAAATTTTTGAAATTCTAATTTAGGGTTTGATCAAGGTGGTGGACTTAAAATATTAATATATAATGGATGAAGTTGAAGGTTGAGTGTGTTGATCATGTATTGAATAAGTGTGGTATAAAGTGTGAGTTATGATCAAGCTAGGGAAGATTTATGTGTGTTGATAATTTATATTGTGCTTCAGTGGATCTGATCAAGCAAAGGTAGTGTTATCCTACAGAACATTCTTTTTGTTGTTTCCTAACAATTGTAGCAAGTTAAATCCCTTAATAGGGTAGATCCTAACAGATCATTTTTTTTAAATCCTCTAACAAGGTGACGCTTTATCAATTGTTTAAAGTCCTTTAACAAGGCTACTCTTAACATGGTAAAGTTCCTAATAGGCCTAAGGTAAATCCCTTAACCGGGTAGCACCTAACAATGTTTTTGTAAACTTTTAACAGAGTTAAGCTCCTCACAGGGTGTACTCTAAAAAATTACATCATTTAGTGGGTACTAATCCCCACTGTGGTTTTTTTCCCTATTTGGATTTCCACAAGATAAATATGTGTGTCAAGTTTGTGGATGATTTTTAATGATTATGATTTTCATTTATTGTTATTAAAAGTTAGTCTTTTGAATGTTGGTTTAAGTTTTAATATATATAATAGACTACTAATTCTCCCCCCTCTCAGTAATCTGACCTTGGGAATAAAATTTGGTATCAAAACCTTGGTCCTCTATTGTGGTGAATCTTAACAACTTGAGGTAAAGATCTAAAGATGATGAGAAAGGAAGGTCCTAAAATCACAAGAGAATTTATTCAGTATGGAGTGGTTAGATATCTGAAAGGTATGGGTGATCAGCATTGGGATCATGTTGTAAATAAATATATTGTCCCTTCAGAAACTCTAACTACAGATCAATTGAAGGAAAGGTTAGGCCATATGCAGAATTTGTTGGAAAGTGACAATGCAAGCACTTGTTATTTTGTCATTGCTATCAAACCTTTACTGGTGAGACTATTGTTATCTATTTGAGTACCATATCTATTGTTGATGGAGAAGATTTAACAAGAAGACCAAGTGAATAGTTGATTTAAGGGAAATAAAAGGGTACTTGATCAGTTATCACTCTGGCAAAGAAATTAGTTACTTATCTTTCAAAGATAGTTTTTTTGGTTGTTCTGTGCCGAGCAAAGTTGTTTGTTCCGAGAAAAGTTGTCCATGCCGAGTGAAGTTGTTCATGACGAGAAAAGTTGTTCAATGCCGATCACCATTGAAATTGTCGAGTGAAAATAGTGACGTTGGCCAACTTGCAGTAATTGGATTAATGATGATATTTGAGATCTCTGGCCGACTTAGTTAATTTTATTGGGTTATGTAATGTTGATTAAAGATTGATCCACGTCATTTAATGTATGGGTAACTATAATTAATGCATAGTTTCAAGATTTAATTAGAGGCTACTTTGGAGAAGTAAATGTAATGCAAAGATGGGATGATCTGTTGGATCTAACCTAACCTAAGATCTACGATCTTGTTAAAGTAGAAAAAGATTTATCTGACCTAAATAGAGAGGTATATGATAACCTCAGGGGTTATTCATTTGGTATGCTGAAGTGCTATTGAATGTGAAGTGGATGTTTATGCAAAAAGGAGTTGCATAGTTGATTTACTGTTTGGCATGATCTAGCAGAGAAGACTGAATACAAAGGCATAGAGTTGCATGTGTGATTTCCTGATGGATTTCCAAGTAGATCAGAAGGTTGAAATGACAATGCAGGCTATCCAGTAAGTCAACATCAGAGCTGTAATTGGATCTAAATTTTCAAAGTAAGTTGTATGTACCAGATCACAACTGCTAATTACTTTCTAACCATTGTATCAGTAAAATCCTTTAACAAGGTTGACCTAACAGTCATTTGTATAAATCCTCTAACAAGGTGACATTCAAATTGGAATGTTCTAAGTCCTCTAACAAGGCCACTCCTGACGGGGTGATTAAATCCTTTAACCAGGTCGCACCTAGCAGTGTATTATTGTAACCTTTAATAGGGTTAGCTCCTCACAGGGCATCACTTTACAAGAGTGAATACTTGGTAGCATGTTACTGATGGTTTTTCCCATATTGGGTTTCCACATTAAATACTTGTGTGAATGCTTATGGTTTTCTTTACTGTTATGTTTCTACAAGTTAATTTCAATTGACAGTAAACTGTATGATTAAAGTTGTTGACTTATGCTACTGTTTTCGAGTAGATCTGAAGTACAGAAAGTTTTTATTTACTACATCTAGACCTGAGGATAACTGATTCAACCCTCCCCTTTCAGTTATTCTAAATTCATTCTAATAATTGGTATCAGAGCTTTGGTCTCCTGAAAATAGTTTGAAGGTACTAGGAGCAAAAGATCAAGATGTATAAGGAGGTTCCTAAGCTGAACAAAGATAACTTCCCTGCATGGCAGAGTTTGATGAAACTACATTTGGCTGGTATTGGAGATGATGCTAAGTGACTTATTACAATAGCCTATGTACCACTTGCTACTCCTCTCATAGCTTCTTAACTTAAAGAAAAGCAAGAGCACAATCAAGCAATGTTGGAGATAACCTCCTCATTGAGCTATTTAGAGTTTGATGATATAAAGAGCTGCACAAATGCAAAACAGATGTGGGACACACTTGCAACTATCTATGGTGGACACACAAATGTACTAAGAGCTAAATCAAAAAGTCTAAGAGGTAAGTTTGATGAAATGAAAATGCAAGAAGGTGAAAATATTGTACAGTACTATGGTAGAGTAAAAGAAGTTGTAAATGCCATTAGAGGGGCTAGTGGAACAATTGATGAGAACACCATTATGAGAAATGTATTGAGAAATTTACTTCATGTATTTTCTATTAGAGTTTTTTCAATTCAAGAATTGAGATGTACTCCTAACAATAATCTGAATCTAGAAAATCTGATAGGCAGACTCACTACATTTGAAATGTCAAATTATGATAACTATAATCCACAAGGGATTGATTCTGATTTTAGATCACAGCTAGTTCTCAATAAATCCAAGAAAGGAAAGAAACACGTGGACAGTAAAAGTGACACATCTGATGATGATCTTGAAGAACTTGAAGCACTCATGGCAAAAAGACCATCCAGAGGAAAAGGAAAATATAGAGGTAAACTTCCTATTATTTGTTTTTCATGTAACAAAGTTGGTCATATAGCTGATAGATGTCTTGACAAGAATGAAAAAGATGAAAGAAGGGACAAAAAATACAAGGAATACAAAGACAGAAAGGATGATCGAGACTTCAAGAAATATAAGGACTACAAAGACAAAGGTAAGAAATCTTGTTATATTGCTGAAGAAACTTCTAACAATGACACTGATAATTCTGATGACAATGATATAGAAGTTGTTTATGTTGCAA
>MU225301.1:412606-436637 GCA_018584345.1 Thuja plicata | reverse complement strand
AACCAATGTAAAGGAGGATATGTAAAATTTGGTAATGATTCACCATGTCTTATCAAAGGTAATGGATTGATTAATCTAACTGAAAAAATCAGATGTGATGATGTGTATTGGGTTGATGATCTTAAATGCAATTTGCTGAGTGTTGCATAACTAAACACTTCTGGTTACAAAGTTGAATTCCATCACAGAAAAGCTAAGATATATGATTCTACTGGAGAACTTGTTGGAAGTGGTGATCAGACCAAAGGTAACTTATTCTATCTTGATTTATCTAAAGAAACATGTTTGTTTGCACAAAACAACGATGTTTGGTTATGGCATAAGAGGTTGTTTCATGTAAACTTTGATAACTTGGTAAGCATAAGCAAATTGAAAAAGGTTAGAGGTCTACCTAAGTTAAAGAAACCTAAGAATGCTATGTGTAAATAATGTCAACTAGGAAAGATGACTAAGTCTAGTTTCAAGAGTAAAACACATGTATAAGAGGAAATTCTGGAATTGGTCCATACTGATCTCTGTGGTCCCATTGGAGAAAGAAGCTGTTGTGGTGATAGATATTTTATTCTATTTGTTGATGATTATTCAAGAATGATGATTGTAATGTTTCTCAAAGAAAAATTCGATGCATTCCAGTTATTCAAATGGTACCTAGCTAAAGTTGAAAAGGAAGCAGGCAAATATTTGAAATGCTTAAGATCTGACAGAGGTGGAGAGTTTATTTCTAATGAGTTTAACAGGTTCTGCAATGACCGAGGAATAAAGAGACAGATGTCTGCACCCAGGAATCCTCCACAAAATGGTATTGCTGAATGAAGGAACAGGTCTATCATGGACTATGCTAGAACACTAATGATGGAGAAAAATGTTGCATAGAAGTATTGGAAAGAGGCTGTAAGTACTGTAGTCTATACGCTAAATAGAGTTCAAGTCAAGGAAGGTAGAAATGCTACACCTTATGAACTTTGGTATGGTTATGCACCTAGTGTAAAGTATTTTAAAGTCTTTGGAAGAAAATGTTTTATATTGAAAGACAATAGAAATGGAAAACTAGATGCTAAAGGAGAAGAATGCATATTCCTTGGTTATTCAATGAAAAGCAAAGCATACAAATGTTTGAATTCTAATACTAACAAAATTGTTGAAAGTGCAAATGTAAGAATTGATGAGTTTGTAGAAAGAAATGAAGTTGAAAGTACACAAGAGCATGAAAGCTATAGATCATTTGTATATCTAGATGAGGAAGATTCTAATTCACTACCTGAGACTACTGCTAATCAATAGCATGCACCTGCCGAGTCACAGAGTGGAGTTTCTGAGCAACTGGAAGTGAATGCCGAGCTATCTGATGGAGATGCCAAGTTACAGAATCAACTAGAACTGAATAATGAAAATGAACCTAAAGCAAGGGTTGAGCCTACTCTAGAAAAATATGTGAGAAGAAATCATAATTCTAATCAAATCATTAGGTCAAAGGATTTTTCTGTTATGACAAAAAGTAAGTTGAAAAATGACACATGTCTGTTATGTGAATTTGAGCCCAAAATAGTGAAAGATGCTTTAGATAATGAAGATTGGATACAAGCAATGAATGAGGAAATTGAAAAAATTGAGAAGAACAAAAATTGGACACTTGTACCTAGGCTGAAGGACAAAAATGTAATTGGCACAAAGTGGGTATTCAGGAACAAGCTGAATGAACATGGAGATGTGACAAGAAACAAAGCTAGATTGGTATGCAAGGGTTATGTATAGGAGGAAGGAATTGACTATGGTGAAACCTTCGCCCCAGTTGCTAGATTGGAAGGTGTCAGAACCTTACTTGCATATACAACCTATAAAGGATTCAAAGTTTATCAGATGGATGTGAAATCTACATTTCTCAAAGGTATCTTGGAAGAAGAAGTGTATATCAAGCAAGTTGATGGTTTTATAGATCCAAACAAAAGAAATATGGTTTACAGATTGCACAAAGCACTATATGGATTGAAGCAAGTGCCAAGAGCATGGTATGAGAGATTGCACAATTATCTGGTCAAGATTGGATTTGTAAAGACTAATGACAACAGAAATCTATACTTAAAGATAGAGAAAAGCAAAGGTACACTATTGGCTGAAATTTTTGTAGATGACATCATATTTAGTGGACAAGATGTGTTATGTCAAAAAATTTACAACAGAGATGCAAACTAAGTTTGAGATGTCTATCTTTGGTGAAATAAAATTCTTTGTTGGTTTACAAATTTATCAAATGAAGAATGGTATCTCTATCACTCAATCTAAATATATCAAAGAGATATTGAAAAATTTTGGAATGGAAAAGTCCAAACTAGTGAGTACACCCATGGCTACTGGATAGAAGCTGACAAAAGATGATGACACAAAAGAAGTGAACCAAACACTCTACAGATCAATGATTGGAAAACTACAGTATGTTGTACATAGTAGACCTAATATTGCCCTAGCTATTGGAATTGTTGCCCGATTTTCTACTAATCCCAAAGAAACTCACATGATGGTAGTAAAAAGGATTTTGAGATATTTGAAAGGAACTAATTACTATGGTCTATACTATAAAAAGAATGACAAGTTTGAACTCAGCGTTTACACTAATTCTGGTTGGGCTGGAAATGTTGATGACAGGAAAAGCACTACTGGTGGAGCATTTCTTTTAAGAAATAAATTGATCTCCTGGACAAGCAAGAAACAAAACTGCACCTCACAATCTACAGCTGAAGCTGAGTATGTGGTTGCAGCAGTTAACTATTCTAACATTGTGTGGTTGAAGATACTACTGAAAGGTATGAAGGAATAAATCACTGACCCATTTGTCATATATTGTGATAATACAAGTGCTATTAATATTTCTAAAAATCCTATGATACACTCAAAGACAAAGCATATAGCTATCAAGTATCACTACTTGAGGGAGCTAGTTCAGAACAAAGAAGTGAGACTAGATTATGTGAACACTAAAGAACAATTAGCAGACATAGTCACAGAAGCACTACCCAAGGATGCTTATGAGTATCTATGAGGTAAATTGGGGGTGATTCCCCTAGCTGAGGATAATTAAGTTCTGTATGGTACTATTGCATCAAATGTTACATTCAGAATATTTGACACATTGAAGCACAGTAAGTCACACTTTAGGATGCTGGATAAAGTTGTGAAGATGAACAAGGATAGAAAAGAAAATCAGTCATAATCAAGATGACAGGATCAGCATGATACTGAGGATGTACATGATAATTATTTTTGACGTCTTTGGCATTGTTTTCAAAGAGGGAGAGATTACCTATAAAGAGGACAAGATTGCCAAGAAAGAGAGATTACAAAGAAGGAAAGATTACATGGAGGCAGAAGTTACTATTGAAAACATTGAAGTGATTATCTACTCAAAGGGAATCTATAGAAGATTAGACATAGATGATTATAGTGTGATTACAGACACAGAGGGAGAAATGTTTTACAAATAAGAATCAGAATGAAGCTAAAGACATTAATGAAGATTCATTCATATCAAGGAACACAGGTGAAATTTTTGGATTGGTTGGTAACTATGCTTGTTAAATCATTGTTTTAAAATTTTGTGTTGCCATCAATGCCAAAGAGGGAGATTTTTGGAAAGTGACAATGCAAGCACTTGTTATTTTGTCATTGCTGTCAAATCTTTACTGGTGAGACTATTGTTATCTGTTTGAGTACCATATCTATTGTTGATGGAGAAGATTTAACAAAAATACCAAGTGAATGGTTGAGTTAAGGCAAATAAAAGGGTACTTGATCAGTTATCACTCTAGCAAAGCAATTAGTTGCTTATCTTTCAAAGACATTTTTTTTGGCTATTCTGTGCTGAGCAAAGTTGCTTGTGCTGAGCAAAGTTGTCCATGCTGAGTGAAGTTGTTCATGACGAGAAAATTTGTTCAATGTCGAGCACCATTGAAATTGCCGAGTGAAAATAATGATGTTGGCCGACTTGTAGTAATTGGATTAATGATGAGATTTGAGATCTCTAGCCGACTTAGTTAATTTTATTGGGTTATGTAATGTTAATTAAAGATTGATCCACATCATTTAATATATGGGTAACCATAATTAATGCATGGTTCCAAGATTTAATTAGAGGCTACTTTAGAGAAGTAAATGTAATGCAAAGATGAGGTGATCCATTGGATCTGACCTAGCCTAAGATCTATGATCTTGTTTAAGCATAAAAATATTTATTTGACCTAAACAAAGAGGTATATGATAACCTCAGGGGTTATTCATTTGGTATGCTGAAGTGCTACTGAATGTGAAGTGGATGTTTATGCAAAAAGGAGTTTCATAGTTGATTTACTGTTTGGCATGATCTAGCAGAGAAGGCTGAATACAGAGGCATAGATTTGCATGTGTGATTGCCTGACAGATTTCCAAGTAGATCAGAAGGTTGAAATGACAATACAGGCTATCTAGTAAGTCAACATTAGTGTTGTAATTGGATTTAAATTTGCAAAGTAAGTTTTATGTACCATATCACAACTGCTGATTACTTTCTAACCATTGTATCAGTTAAATCCTTTAACAAGGTTGACCTAACATTCATTTCTATAAATCCTCTAACAAGGTGACATTCAAATTAGAATGTTCTAAGTCCTCTAACAAGGCCACTCTTGATAGGTTGATTAAATCCTTTAACCAGGTCGCACCTAGCAATGTGTTATTGTATCCTTTAACAGGGTTGGCTCCTCACAGGGCATCACTTCAGAAGAGTGAATACTTGGTAGCATGTTACTAGTGGTTTTTCCCATATTGGGTTTCCATGTTAAATACTTGTGTCAAATTGTGTGAATGCTTATGGTTTTCTTTACTGTTATGTTTCTACAAGTTAATTTCAATTGACAGTAAACTACATGATTAAAGTTGTTGACTTATGCTAATGCTTCCGAGTAGATCTAAAGTACAAAAAAAATGTATTTACTACATCTGGACCTGAGGATAACTGATTCACCACTCCCCTCTCAGTTATTCTAAATTCATTTTAACATAATTATGTATCTCAATCAACAGTTGAAGTTGAGTATGTTGTTGCTGCAATTAGTTGTACATAGGTAGTATGGATCAAGCAGATTCTGGAAGGAATTCAGGAGAAGTTAATTGAATCAATGGTTATCTATTGTGATAATAAAAGTGCTATTAACATTTCAAAGAACCTGGTGATGCACTCTAAGACTAAGCATAGAGCTATCAAATATCCTTTTCTTAGAGAACATGTACATGAAAAAGAAGTAAGGTTGGAGTATGTGCCAACTAAGGAGCAGGTTTATGATATTTTCACTAAACCATTGCCTAAGGATGTATTTGAGTATCTAAGAGATAGGTTGGGGGTTATTCTTGTATCTAAGTTGAATTAGAAGAAGATGCGTATCAATCCTAGTGTATTCATTTAATATATTTTGTGAGGATTGGTGTTGTGGGGATACTCCCTAGGGGAGCGGTCTATGTAGTCACATGCTTTGGTTATCCAATCTCACTAGAGAAGATATCAGTTGTGTTTGACACCTTTTACCTGATTACAGGACATAATAACCTGGCCAAAATAACCCTAGATAGAATAACCTAGCCACAATAACCTAAGGAAAAAATAACCCAGGGTCATAATAATCCATTCCAAAATAACCCGCAGTCAAAATAACCCATGGACAAAATAACTCCATAAGATTATAGAGAAAGGAAAACAAAATTTATAAATCACAAGTATATTTCAAAAAAACTTTTTTTTTCAAATTTTCAATTAAAGTGTCAAATTATGAGCAATGCATCTTATATAATCTTAGATATTATTATTGTCATAACCATGAACTACTATTTTTAGTCTTTCTTTGAGTTCACGGTGGTTTTTCCTTCTTGGTTGTGAAGTGTGTCCAACCATATATTTCTCTATTTTATTCTCTTGGAGACCCTATTCTTTTTTCACTACTTTGATGAATTTCTAGATTGAGCTATGCAATGATTGAAGCAATTCACTAAATCCTCTATGCCATGTCTTTCATTTCATTCAACTTCTATTTGATAGTGATCATCTCAATTTTTGGAGCGTGATTATGTCCTGTACTGCTAATCACAACACCAGAATCTATTTGTGTTGTAGTACAACATCGAGTTGAACATTTATTTGTAAAATATTTTGCACAATGCCAGATCATTTTGTTGACACCTTCTCGATGAAGCAAAAATGTGTAACCATTTAAAATGAGTAATTTCTTAATTTTTTCAGACTAGTTAAAAATTGAAGAGGCATTGTATATATTAAAAATTCTCAATATTTTCTTGATTCCCTAAAAGTATATTTATTTTTGTATACTTTTATAAAAACCCCTAGGAAAATTTAATATAATGTTTAGAAAATATATTAAAAAAATATATTTTTTATGAATTTTGATTTCTCTTTTTTGTATCACTCTACACACTCTTAATTCTTCTCCCCTTCTTCCTTCCTTTACTTCTCTTAATTCTACATCTTTATATATCCTCTTAATGCCTCTTCATAATGTCTTTTGACTTATATATTTTCATAATAACTCTTACTTAGCTTATTCCCATGAATTTGTCTTTATTTCTATAATTATTTACCATTTTATAAGTTATTTAAGCATATTAAAGATGTTTTAAGGCTATTTTAGGAGTATATAATGGATATATCATCTAAAAATGACCTAAATACCCTCTATGGTGCCTCACAATCCCTTTTTTAGCATACTAACTTGATCTAAAATGACCATGGGTTATTTTGACCATGGGTTATTGTGACCCTGGGTTATTGTGTCCTTGGGTTATTATGGCAGGGTTATTGTGTCCAAGGTTATTTTGGCTGGGTTATTATGTCTGATTACCCTTTTACATTGTTTTCAAAGGGGGATAAGAATGTATGCTAAGGAGGATAATGTGTGAAGTTCATTTAAAGGGGGAGTAATTGCAAAATACGTGAAATACAAAAGTGGAAACATTTTTATGCATGAAGGAAGTGAGTGTTGCATAGAGTTTTTCTATCAATGTCAAAGGGGGAGATTGTTGGAATATCTGATGAACTGTTGGTACATGAGTTTTGGAGATTTCATGATGTATATTTGATTACAGGATGATCATATATTACATTGTCATTGAGATCAATTATTAACTATATGTTTTTAGTATGTTGTCAAGCATAGTTATAATGAATGAAGGATTACGATGAGTTTTATTAGTTTCTATCTTTAGGGGAGACTTAGGTGTGTCTTTGGATGTCTAATGTATGACCACTACTATTGAATTGGTTGTATGAGGAAGTTGTGATCAGTTGAAGTATAAAATTATAATTGATAGAACAGTTACTGATAGGTGATAGATGATTTGAATGTCTTGTCAAATATGTGTTGTATATTGTGACATAGTTATGGGATATGGTGAAACATAGTACTTAGATGCTAAAGCTAAAACCAAAACTAATTTGAGTGCTTGATGTGAAGGATAGGTGACCAGTGAGCATAGACAAAGTTGTTAACAAGTTACATTATTTTTTCTTGAGCGATAAGTGATAAATCTTCGCTTGATTTTGAGGTTGTGGTGGAGTCGGTTGAGGTAGTCATGATTTTGTGGCATGTCTTCAAGTTTGTAAGTGATGATCTAGCATCACATTACTCAATTCTAGCATGTGGAGAAGATTCTTGAGGAATATTGTGTTTGGTCAAAATGTGTTTAACTCCTTGACACAATGTTCTATGTAAATCATTGTATTGGTCGATGCAGTCTTGGAAAAATGTTGTATGCATTTAATTGTGTTATGTTGCGCATTGGATTTGAGCAAAATGTTTTGAAATTCTAATTTAGGGTTTGATCAAGGAGGTGGACTTAAAATTTTAGTATATAATGGATAAAGTTGAAGGTTAAGTGTGTTTATCTTGTGTTGAAGAAGTGTGGTGTAAAGTGTGAGTTATGATCAAGCCAGGGAAGAGTTAAGTGTTTTGAGAAGATATAGTGTACTTCAGTGGATCTGATCATTTAGTGGGTACTAATCCACATTGTGGCTTTTTACTTATTTGGGTTTCCACGAGATAAATATGTGTGTCAAGTTTGAATGCTTATTATTTTCATTTACTATTATTAAAATTTAATCTTGTGAATGATGGTTTAAGTTTTAAGATAGAGAAGATTAGATTATTGATTCTCCCCCCCCCCCCCCCCCCCTCTCAATAATCTGACCTCAAGACTAATAGTATCAATCATTACTACTTTTCAACTTTCTTAGAGATCACTGAACCTTGGACTAATCAAAATTTGGGTGGATAGTAAAAGTTATGTTTATTCTTAAGCTTTGGTTGTGAGGTTAAAAACAAGGGGTGTAATATTTAATAATACATAAGGTACTTGGAAAAAATATCCTCTTTTGGGCTTTCAAAAGGGGTTCTCATAATCTATTTTTACATCTAGTTTAACCTTGACTGCAAAACTAACCTTTAACTTTTAACTTTTTCTCAAGCTTTAATACATAGTATCATGGAATTATTTAAGTTTTAATTGTTCCAAATTATGTATGTATTAATGGTAAATTTTATATTCTTCAAAATTATTCTCTCATTATACATATCATACTTTCTTAGCCAATTTCGTCAACAATTCTATAAATGCTAAAAATCTATTTTCTTACAAGAGGAGGTTGGTGCCATTCTCAAGGCTCCCTAGGAAGAGGTCACAAATTCCATGAATTAGATGAAGAAGGAGGTGTCTAAAGAGTTGGAAGAAAAGTTAAAGGAGTCCAGAGCACGGGTTGAATGGGAATTAGAGTTGGCATTGGACAAATTATAGGCCCACAAGGAGGAAACACTTCAAAACTATTAGAATAGTTAATATCTCCTTGGTTGTATTTATTTATTTATTTGAGGATAAACCAAGGTATCCTGTATTTATTTAATTAGGAGATTATATGGAATCCCTGCATGTATTTTTGTCCTCTAGTCCAAGTGGGGGGATATGTCATTTATTATAATTCCTTTATTAAGAAATTATCTTATCCTCCTTAAAAGGATGTTGCCACTTTGCACACACCTATTATGGATGTTGGCATTATATATTGGTGAGTTAGTAACTCCTCTCTTAATATTTATTTAAGAGATGCTCATCTCTCTCATTTATACTCTTGAAGTTATTGTAAATGAGCTCTCTCTCTCTCTCTCTCTCTCTCTCTCTCTCTCTCTCTCTCTCTGTATTTGCCTCATTCTTAATATCACAAGGGATGTTTTATTTTATTTTCCCCTTTCAAAACTTCTTGTCTCCTTTTTGGCTCTTTTGGTGTATGCTCCTAGTTTTGAATTTCTCATGATCACTATCTTCTCATCAATATCTCTCTTAGATTATTGTTTAATTTCTTCTCTCTTGATCTTTTTCTTTCATGGTATCAGAGCTTGGCACCTAATCCTTGTTTTGAGTGAAGGGTTGTTGAAGGTTACCATTTTGTTGGAGCACACCTTGTTGGAGATTGTTTTGAAGAGAGAGATTTGAAGTTTCATTTACTAACTCATTTGTACTTGCATATTTTTGAATATCTATTTTCTTTAGTTTCTAACCCTCTTTGGATGGCTTTCCTCTAGAGAGTTTTCAAATTTTTAAAAAATAAAAAAACTCAACCTTTGTCAGGAAATCGCAAGGTTCAAGTTTTTTCCCCGTCTCATATTATTTGTAGGTTTTAACAAAAAAATAAATTCATTTGCAGGTTTTGAAAAGCTCTTACAGACTTATTTCAATCTATATGTTTACATCTCTCTATATATTTCTCAGAGTTTATCTATTTTCTACTCTCTCAATTATTTGTAGGTTTTTAATCTATTTCTGGGTATTTCTATTAATCAAATTTTAACTCACATCTTCTTGTAGGGTTCATTTTTCTAACAATCTGTAGGTTTTCTGAAAGTTTTCATTCATAATCAGTGTGCTTGGATCTCTATTTTTTTAAATAATCACTATTGTTATTTTGGTTTATGCAGCATCCCACCCTTCATAGCTCTCAAAAAAAATTTAATTCAACTTTGTCTTTGCATCCCTAATCTTTGTATTCAACTCGGCATCATCTCAGCATATTACTTCTTGTTAACGATGCCAACATAACTTAATTTAGTCTACCTTTCTCTCTCTCGATGCGTACCTCCCATCTTTAGCATGTTTTTTGATCTGCAGATTGTTTGGTAAATGTAACTGATCTCATCTCTTGCAAAACATAATTGTGGTAAACATATATGATTCACTTCATATTGTCTCAAACAATTTCTTTGTCTCGTTCTACTTCCTTTTGTTTCTTTTTTATTGTGTATCATTGCTTTCCCAACTTTAGTACCGACTCTCCACCTTGTCTAATTTGATTTGTGTATTCATATATTCCATTTTGATTTGTCATTTGGCATACTCGATAATTCCCAATCAAACATTTTAACCTGTGCACTATTTTATTGCTACATTGTTTTACCTAGCGCATTTCCATATCACTCTGCAGCGTCTTATCTCTACTTGCAGCATTTTATCTAAGTTAAGAAAAAAATGCCCCTGCACTCCTATCCCAAACCTACGCTCCATTCATATTTTTTAATAGTTTGAATGTTTTTCAAATACTTTGAATTTTTTACTATAGTTTAAATCATTTGTTTTTTAAATAGTTTTAATAAATTGTTCTTAATATAGCTGTTTTTTTTAATAGTTTTTAACTAATTTTTATATAAGTAGTAATAAATTTTTAAATAACGTTTAAATAGTTTTCAAATAAGAATTTTATCATCTTGTTTAATAGTTTAAATCCACTTGTGTTTCGAGGTTTAACAAAAATTTATTTTAAAAAATAATAATTTAATCAATTCAAAGGTTAATTAACATTGTGTTAAATTATATTTCCTGTTTATTTGGCATTATCTGATCACTGTTTCTTAGTTGTTTTTGTCTAATCATTGCATTTTTATTCATTATTTTTGTCAATTATTGTGTGATCATGTCTACGCTTATTCCTGAAATTAATTTAAATAATTCTAATTTTCATGCTTGAAAAACTCATATTTCATTTATCTTTCAGTTCAAACACATGTTAGATATTGCTACTAATTCATCTTCTATTCTCTTTTCCATTGTTACTTAAGCTGACATTGATGCTTGGAATGTTAAAAATGAGGAGGCACTTGGCCTCATTGGTATTTTCTTTAGTCCTAAATTGTATGTTTTAATTGCTAATTATACTGAAGCACATGCATCATGGGCTATTTTGAAAAACACCTATGATACTCCCAATGAATCAAGAAAGATTCAACTCCAAGATCAATTGGAGGATCTCAGTTATACAGACTTTAAATCTATGGATGATTTTTTGCTCAAATTTGATTTCGTTAGAGGTCAATTGCATGATTTAAAAGTAACTTTAACTGATATTTGTTTAATTCATATCATTTTAAAGAAATGTATTCCTACAAAATTTCAACAGTTTATTACTAATGTGCATTCTCAACTTGCTCTTCCTACTTTAGCTACTCAATTAACTTATATTTTATTTCAAACTTTAATGCGTCAAGAGGAAATGAATTTGATTCAATTTGATACTTTTAAATCTAAGGAACATGCATTCATGTCTAAAATCAAAATCAAAATCATTTTAGATCAAATAATAATAATAATAGTTATAATCATCATAGTAATTCCAATAATAAATTTAATACTAGGCCTTATCATAACAATAATAATAATCATAACAATAATCATAATAATAATCATCATAATCAAAAGAATGGTCCTAATAAAAAATCTCATTGCACTTATTGTGGGAAAGATGGTCATGTGACTAACAATTGTTTTGAAAACCAAAATGATAAGAAACCTATGAACCAAAATAATCAGAATACTCAAAAGTCTCATTATAAGAAGAATAATGGTAATCAATCTCATCATGCTTTTATTGTTATTTATAATGTTTATAACCCTTTGGAATGGATTATTGATAGTGGTGCATCTCAACATGTTACATTTCATAGAGATTTTTTTTATTCTTTGCATCTCAATACTTCAAATATTCATATTCAATTAGATAATAATCATAGTTGCAAAGTTGAAGGTTTTGGTGATGTTAGTATTCCTGGTGGAAAATTGCATGATGTTCTTTATGTTCCTAATTTGAAATCCAATCTTCTTTCAGTTGCTCAATTATGTCAAGATTATAAGGTTGAATTTCATAAGGGCGTGTGTGACATTATTGATCCTAAAATTGACAAAGTTGTTGCTAATGTCAAAATGGATCATGATAACTTTTTTAAATTTTATGATTTTACCACTTGAAGGTACTCATTGCATGTTAAAATTATTTTTAATGTATGGCATGAAAATCTTGGCCATTTAAATTATGATTATATCTCTTTGATGCAAAAAGAAAATATGGTTTATGGATTGCCTAATATTATTCCTTCCAAAATTATTCTAAAATTGGGGAGCTCAGCGAAGGGATTGTTAGGAAGGTTATGCTAAAGATTTTATTATTATCTTGGGGTTGATTGTATGATAATTTGGTTTCCCACTAATGGAAATGATATATTTTTATTATCGTCTCAGCAATATGGATTCAACCATTGAAATTTTTGATTAATTGAAACTCAATTTCAGTTGTTTGATTTTTTACATGAATTTGTTGCTCAGTTTTACTTGTATTTCATTAGGATGTTAGATTGGTATTTCAGCCAATTTGGATGGAATAGTTGAGATTGTAAGCTTATTTTTTGATTGATTGTTGCTTGGTTTCAATAGGAATTTGTCAGTTGAAACTTGGATCATTTTTAATAGTGTAGCAGATTAATGATTAAATATATGTGTGCATATATTCACTCTGTGGGATTTTATGTGTTTATGTTGTACAAATCATTCATCTCATATCTTTGTAATTTTAGCTTTACATTATTTGAAAGTTCAAGTTGTTTTGATCTTCTGTAAATTCAAAAATTGAGCTAGAATTTTGTCCAGACATTTGGAATATATAATTTGTATACCGTATGGGGGACCTACTTCCCTTATGTGTATTGTATTGTTATGTATTAGTGCATACCCTGTGACTTGTCCAGTGGATGTTGATTCTTTTATGTATACCTTGGGTATCAATTGTATATGTGATCTTATTTCATGAGATGTATATTATTGGATTCAATTGATATATCTTTATATGTTAGTTCTTGATAGTTGTTCTTCATTTGTTCTTCATAGATTATTTTGCTTAAGTAATTCTACGCCAAGGAACCCTCAAGAATTATTATCTTTATTGAGTTGTATTTATGTGTATGTCATGTATCTCATTGGGTTGCTTCTAGATTGTTATCATTATTACTTGTAAACATTTTTAAAAAATTATCCTGTTAACTTAGTGTCATGTTTAGGTTAGTTCTCTTGGGTTCCCTGGTAGGGCATTACTCTTGGTATTAGAGAACACATTTCTACACTGGGAGCTCTAGGAAATTTGTATTCCCATTAGTTGTCTTTTGGTTTAAAACTTGAAACAAACATAGACATAAAACTCTAATGTATTTAAAACTATTGCTTTGTGATTATTTGTTTTCTTTTGTTGTTATTTGGTGTTGATTTTGGTTTTGAGTTATTGTTTGGTTCTCTGGTTGCTTCAGGAATCATGCTTGACACTAGAGCTTCTAGAGGTCATGGTAGAGGCCGAGTTGGTGGCCATGGAAGGGGTAGGATCATAGCCCTTCCATGAGTGTTAGTAAAGATAGTGCTCATCAGCATAGTAGAGATGAGCAGAGGGATGAGCGTCGGTCTAGGTCTGGAGAGCCAGACATTAGGCAGTTATTATAGGCAATTTTGAATCATCTTGGTCCTGAGAAAGGTAGAGTGGAGAAGTATGTTTCACATCATTCTTAGTTAGAGAAGAGAGTGAGGGTGAAATCTAGGAGCCCTCTGAGGAGGACCATCACAGTTGATCTTGATGTTGTGGAAGTGAACCACATGAGGGATCTTATGAGGGTATGACCTACTCCCTTTGATGGGAAAGGATCAGGGTTTGAGGTAGAAACATGGATTATTGCCTTGGAGAGGATTTTTTCCATGCATCCCTTTAGAAACAATACTAAGGCTAGGTATGTAGTGATGCAACTCTCTGATTTTGTAGCAGTGTGGTGGAAAATTGAAGAGGAGAAGTTAGGGCTCCACATAGATACAGTTATTTGGGAGTTATTCTTTGAGAACTTCCCAGATCACTTCCTCTCAGATTGATGGAGGTAGCAGCGAGTGGACGAGTTCCACAACCTGAGATAGTTGACCTTGTCAGTGGAAGAGTATGAGCGTCAATTATTCGAGCTCAAATAGTATGCGGGTTATGGATAGGATTCGGCCCTTATGATTCAACATTTTATTAGGGGGCTCAATGAACACATCATTGGAGTAGTTAAGATCTTTGAACTGATGACCCTCAAAGAAGCAGTCATTAAAACTACTCTTGTGGAGGTGAATCTACCTTTGGGCCATGGTGGTCAGTTGGGAGTGCATCCTAGTGGACCTACTTCTCATTACAAAGGTAATCATTCTCAAGGAGCTATAAATTATAGAGGTCCTTCTACCTTTACAAAAGGTAATCAGTCTCAGCAGTAGGGAGGAATCATTCCTAATTTTAGTGGCGGTTCTCAGATTAGGAATTTCTGTGATATTCAACACAACAAGTGCAATCGGACAGCTTAGCTAGTGCAAAGTGTGCATCAGAATGTCAGTAGGGGTAGTGTTTAGAAATCTAGTGCACCTTTAGTTAGAGGAGGTGGTAGTAGAGGAGATTATTTTTCATGTGGGCAGTTTGGTCATATTTCGATCAATTATCCCCAGCGTGCATTGCAGTTTTCAGGCTAGAGGCTAGTAGCTTCTAAACCTACAGTGGGGAAGTTGGTAGATCTCATGGAGCATATGTAGCCTTTGATCACCCTCTAGCTGTGTATCATGTTCCTATGAGTGGGGTTGTGAATAGAGGACCAGCAGCTAGTTTTTGCATTCCTACATTAGGGAATGATCCCCAGTGTTCGAATCAGAGACCTGGGAAGGGTCCTATGGGACCCACACTTTGATTCTTTTGAGACTCGATAGGATGATTTGTGTTGAGGGATTCATATCTATATCCTTGTTGTGGGCTTCCAGGAGTAATCCTAGTTTTAGGGGAGGAGGATGCAATACCCACCCCTTAGTTTTCTTTTATGTTTCAGTTGTCAAACTCTTTTAGGCCTTTTCATGTATGTGTGGTTTATTTCAATTGTTTTTGAGGATATTCATGTATTGCATTTGATTATGTTATTGATCCATTGCGTAGTTATTTTATATCATCTATTTGCATGTGATTTATAGGTATTTCATGATGGTTGTGTATATGTTATGATATCATTTTGATTATGGTTTTCTAACAATACTGACCCTATATCTATATTTACATGGATCATTTTTATGTTTTATATTTCTATTTGATGTGTTTTGTATGGTATGGGACAGATCTGTTACTCGTAGTTACTTGCTTCGACGAGATCCCCATGATAAACTAGTCTCAACCATTGTTTGTTGTATTATGTGTATGCATATGTTCATCTTTGTGATGACAAGTTTGTAGGTATTGAGCTATGTCCTCCCTGAATTGGCAAGAGTGAGCATGCTCTATCACAATATCTCAATGGTAAGAGAGGGGAGATAGTATTCAGACCTAAATCCATACCCTAAACCCTTATTTTATCCTATAAACAGACAAGAATATGATTGACTATCCTATTTGAATCTGTCAAGTGACATGGATTCATGAGCCTTCATGTGTGTGCTTGTGTGTTTGTTTCAGTTATTTTTTTATTAGATGGGGTTCAGTTGATTTAACGATGCTTTTGGCTTGATTTATTTGATGAGTAATTATGGTAAATATTAATTTTAATAATTGCACCTTTAATAAGGTTAAAACATTGATATATTAAATATATGGCTATTTAATAATTAAATATTAATTAAATGCCTATATTTAATTAATTGATTTAATTATTAAGTCTTGATTTAAATAATTGAGATTTAATAAATATTAAATTCAATAATTGTAATTTATTGTGCAAATTGAATTATTAAATATTGCTTTAAGTTGCATGATTAATTGATATAATTTAATTGAAATATATTCTCATGCATTTTCAATTATGACTTTACTTTTATATTATAAAGTTGAGATGTGCATACTTTAAGTGAAAATTGAAAATAAAATATTTCTTTTAATTTTTACTTAGATAATTAATATTCCTTTAGGGTTTCACTTTTTGAAAACCTAATTGCCTGATTTTCTATATCCTTGGATTGAAAGCCATTTTGGAGGTTGTTCAATTAGGGAGAAGGAGAAATCACGTGATTGGAGATTTGTGGAAAGCTTAGGAGTATTTTTGGAGTCTTCATTGCTTTGAATTTGTGAATTTGTTCCTCTCATCAGTTATTAAGGTAGGATCTTGATCTTGATAATTCTAGCTTTTAGATCCCCGTCTTCTATGCATCTGGAATACTAGGATCCTGTGTTTGAATCTTTCTTGCTTGTTATTATGTGATTTTATTGATTAAAATTGGAAGAATATGTTATTGGATCAATTTTTGTGGTTTTTCCTTCATGATTACATGCCAGATCTGTGTTTTGGGCATAAGGTTTCATTTAAAATGTTTTGGTTGTATTTGGGCATCAGGGTTTTCAATTGGAATGATTTAGTTTTCAATATTGGCCTTAGGGTTTCAAATCTGTGAAAAAAGTCTTCTTTGAGGAAAATTTGTTATTATTGTGAAATTTGCTTGAAACCTTCATATCTATAAATCCCTTACCTTGGAAAGAAAATGGCACCCTTACCAGGTTCCTGACCAAAAATTAGGTCTAGATTTGCATAAAAACAAAAGAATAGAGTCAATTGCATGTTTAAAAATTCTCTTAAAAAAAAAAATTAATATTAAATTTAGAATATTTTTCTTGGTTGCATCAAATTGTAGGCTTTATTATTTAAGTAATTTAATATTATTGCATGTAGATGTACAATTGCATAGTAAAATATAAAATGAGGATAAATGTATGTTCTCTCTTTTATTATGAAAATTAATTAAATAAGATTTTTTAAAGAATAAGTATTTATAAGATATATTTATTTACATGTTATTTAAGAAGGATTTATTTATTTGTATTAAAATAATTCTTGTTGAAATTTGCATGCAATAGTATTCTATTTTTAAAAATTATGTTTCTTTAGAAATTCTATTTTTAGAAATTATGTTGTTTAGAAATTCTATTTAAAAAATAATAATAATAATAAATTTTAAAAAAAAAACTTTTTAGAATTCGCACAGAGTGGTATTCTATTTCTAGAAATTCTATTTTCAAAAAAGAAAATAATTAAATTAAATTAAAATATGTGGATGATTCTAATAAACTTTTACTTGTAATTATATTTGAATCTTATTAATTAATAAAATAGATTAATTCATATGTGCTAGATTTTATAAATTAATCTATAGGAGTTTTATTTGCATTTTCTTGAAAAATTAATTATAGTGTTGTTAGTAATTTTATTTGATAAACTAATTTGCATAGTGCTACTATAAATGAGTTTATCACTAGGGTTTGATTAGTTCTTTATGATATCGTGTTTATTATACCATGAGGTGTTTTGGGGTGATTATTAAAATAAATTGTTTATTCTTTTATGTTATGAAACTTTATCATTTTTTGGGTATCTATTGGATTTAGTCGACTCTTTAGGATGTAAAACCAGAGGTTTTGGGATTTAATTTCTTCATGGTGCCTTGTGTATTTTTTTATGCATGTTCCATATGATGTTGTTTTAGTCTCAATTCCTTCTACCCAACCTAGTTTGTCCAAACTATCTTATGTGATCTTGTGAGAGTACTTTTAGTTGTTATGGTTAATTGAGAACCAGTGTGTTCCTGTATGGGAAGGAAGCAGTTTGTGATTTATGATATACCTTCATGATTTTGTTATGAGCCTAGGTAGGTTAACGGAGTTTATAGAGGGGAAGTGGCTTGCAAAGGGGGTCGGGGATCTAAGTGGATACTAGGGTGGCTCATAGGCAAGTTACTTAATAAGTGGAAACATGATGCATTAAAGGGGTTTTAAAATGAACTAATAAGATGTATGATTCTCTACCTATGCCTTGAGTGTTATTACATGCTAGGATGGGAGTTAGGATCCTTGTCTTCAAGAAAGGATTACTGAGCCACATAGAGTCATCCTAGGTCTAGGATGGACTACTAGGGTAACTCAAGGGTAGACTTGTGTGATGACACTTCCCTATATACAACTTAGTTTATCCTACATGCATCGGTTACCTCTAGTATTGTGTAGATTTTCTATTGTGATTTAGAGAGCTTCTAGGATCTTCTTACGCATTTATGTATGATGTTTTGTATACCTTTGTTATTTTATTTCTTTTTGTATACCCATGTGATTGGGCCTGATATTATCTCCTCAACACGATGGGAGTAGACCTTTGGTTCCATGAGGTTGGGTGGTAGTGATTCTTATAACCATGGAGATCTGACGGTTCTTCTTCATGCTTGGATGATCCTTGATGGCGTTCTATCTTCTTATTCTTCTAGAGACTTGTTCAATTTTATGAGTTGTATACTTGTACCATATGTGTATATTGGTTAACATCCTTTGAGAGGATGTATTATATTTTTATGTATTAGTGCATACCCTGTGACTTGGGTAGTGGGTGTTGATTCTTTTATGTATACCTTGGGTATCAGTTGTATATGTGATCTTATTTCATGAGATGCATATTATTAGATTCAATTGATATATCTTTATATGTTAGTTCTTTATAGTTGTTCTTCATATTTTATTTTTCTTAAGTAATTCTATGTCAAGGAACCCTCGATAATTGGTATCTTTGTTGAGTTTTATTTATGTGTATGTCATGTATCTCATTGTGTTTCTTCCACATTGTTATCATTATTGTTTATAAACATTTTTTTTAAAAATTATCTTGTTAACTTAGTGTCATGTTTAGGTTAGTTCTCCTGGGCTCCCTGGTGGGGCATTACACCTTATGTTGTGATCTGTGAAGAAAATTCAAGAGGATCTATGTGACGCAGTTTAGATCTTCATACCGCTAGGCTTGAAATGGCAATAATTATTCACTCCTCTTATTACAATAGAAATTGCACTTACAATCAATTTAGTTTACTAGACTTTTGGGAAAAACAACAAAAATATCATTACCAGAAAATATAATGAATCTACAACCAATGGTGGCGCAAGAGCCACCTTAGAATTACAAAACCTTGGTGCTAAGGGAGATGCTTCAAACTTAAACAAACAGACATTGTAGAAGTTGCCTAAAAAATAGTGAAGAATTATCTATGACCGGTTCATGGTTTTTTGTCCACATTTTTTGTCCACTAGCCAGTTATAGAAATTAGGGGGTTTCCATCCTTCATTCTCCAGTTATATACACACAGGGTGTCCAATCTATTTGATTTAAATTAATGGAAAAATAAGCATGCCTTCTCTTGACCCTTGTTTTCATTAAATGTTATTTTTTCATTCCTCTCCTCTCCCTACAAAATACACATGTATATGATCCTTGGATGACAACATGATATTAAAATAATCAGCTTTTCACATAATACATGCATCCCATAATCTAGGCACCTAATTCAAGTACTTACATGTGTAGAACTTATGGTAAGACATATTGTCAATTAATGCCAAAAACACTTAGTCATTCTTATGATTACAGTGTTAGCCGAGCCAGCAGCTTGCAGTATTGACCGAGCCAAGCAGTTGCACTTTCAACCAAGTAGTTAGTTCCAAATAGTGTTTGTCGAGTCACCAGTGTTACCTGAGTTGCATACCATCTCTGAGCGATCAATGTGGACCAATCATCCAGTGTCAACCAAGTGCCAGAGTTTCCAAGTTCACTGTATTTCCCAAGTGTCAGTATATCACTCGAGTGGATTACTGGACCAGATTATCAAGATTGGGTCGACTTAGTACATATTATTTGATATTTAATATGATAGTAGCTAACTTGTAGAGGTAATTGATTTGGATAGTATATATTTAAGATACTTTATATATCCAGATATAATAAAAAATAGGAAGAAAGATATCAATCATCAGAACAACATTGAATACATGTATGGATGTGAATATGAAGAGGAAGATTGATTAGAAGGCTAAAAAAGTGTAAAGGAACAATAGAGACACATCTATCACATTTAGGTGATCAGTTCTACATCAAAGGATCTTATTCAGCAAATTAGAGTTGCATAGCAGATCATTCACTGATTCATTCTAACAGGTGTATCAGTCAAATCCTTTAATAGGGTGGACCTAATAGTCCTTCACAAATCTCCTAGCAGAGTGCATACTTAATTGTATTGTATAAATCCTTTGACAAGGTGAACCTACTAGTACTTATTGCTCCTAACAGGGCAGACCATCAGAAGTGGTCAATTGTAAGCCTTAACCAACCAACTTTATTACTATAGTTCTGAAGCTTGTGGATATTATCTCCACCCCAGTTTTACTTTTTATTTGGAAGGTTTCTGGGTCATCATATCTTGTGACAAGTGTTATGAATGTTTATTGCTTTTATGTTCCATGCATGCAATTAGATTAGACAATCTAATAAAGGATAAAAGTGTAATAGAAGAAATGGATGATTTATGGAAGAAATGGTGTTGATGTTTTTAAAGGTTTTGGGGGAAGATAAGATTCTCTTCCTAGCCCCAAATTTAACAAAAGAAAGATCCACTTTGACCAACCATAAGAAAATGGTTAATGCACAAATGCATCAATCGATCGGAAATATGAAGAAAGAAGAAAGCCTTACATTCTTGAATAATGGATTAAGAGTATATAATAGATTTGAATTGATTAAAAAATTAATTAAAATTAATTGAAGACAATTACTAACCTCAAAATATCACAGATCTAGAAAAGCCTATTTTCTGATGTCTATGTTGAGTTTCAGGAAATTCCACAACCGGATCTAGAATAGAAACACGAAGACAGACAAAACCCAGAAATATTTTCCTTTTCTGAGTCAGGTCAACCTTGACCCAAATGTGGGGGTGCAATTGTACCCCAAAATGTCAACCTTGACTTGCACTGCTCCAAAATAAATTATGTTCGCGGATCCCAAAAGTTGGCCGAAAAAGGTATCCAAATCTGATCTAAAAGTCATTGTCATGTACCTATACCTACAAGAAAAATGGTTTTGTTTTTTGGGGGAGAGGGGTTTTCCTTAATCAAACCCTAGTTTGTGAATTAACCTTAAAATATAATTGAAATTGCATAAATAAACAAAGTAAATAAACAAATTCACCTTGCTTGTATAGAAACCCTTTTGGAGGATTCGAATCCTTGGATCCACAAGTACATATGCACCAAATGAATGTATAATGTAGAATGTAGAATGTAGGATGTAGGATGTCTCAAATAAATTTCTTGTAGATCTTCAACACCAATCTTAAATGGATCTTGGAATAGACTTGCATGGATGTGGATGGAGAAATCTTCAATAAGAGGGCTCCATAGAGCTTGAATCCTTCAATGGCTACCAATGGATCTCCTTGATAAATTGAATGCTTGAAGGTACTTGAATGCTTGGGTGGTTGAGAGTAGATGCTTTCTTCAATAGATTATTATCTTGTTTCAAGTCTTGCTTCTTAGCTTGTCTTTCACACTTAGAGAAAATGAGAGGAGAAGGCTTCCTTATATACAAATCTAGGGCACAATCTTCTGGAGAGGCCTACATAGGAGAATTAAATTCCAATTATACCTATACCCTTAAAAGTGGACCTATATTAAATATAATTTCAAGATTCATTGCCTCGAAGACCAAAACAGCCGACCCGGAAGGAAAAATTAAATCTTTTTGAAGCTCGACATTCAGAAACCCTGAAAACTTGAAATTTGGACCCTAGGCCAGAGTCGAGGTGCCAGAGACCCCAAACCACTTACTCAGAGGGCTAAACCAGTCCTAAATGGAAGTGCTTCCATTTTCCAACAATAAATTTAGCCCCCACTTTAGCAAGAGTATGGACTTGATGCAAACTCTTGGTAAAGGAGATCATAAAGAAAAGATAATCTTATTGAAATAGAAAGGGAAAAAGGAATCCTAAAGCCCCTAGAGACTCAATTCTTTTTCAACTCCAAGATTATGATAAGAGATACATCACCAGTCAAAGAAAAAGAGAGAGAGGGTGTCATTATCTTGCCCAATGAGAACCTATGTCCCATTGTGAATCACACAAGGAAAAAGTGCAACTAGAAAGATGGAGTTGAACTGCCTAGTGAATGTGGCTACTCACTAGTCAACCCATCAAGGATTTACTCTTAGGAATATTCTACTCCAAAATCTAAAAGCCAAAACATAGAGAGATATAGTCTTAAGGACGTCTTCCAACCTTAAGGGATCAAAACATTATAAATTAGAACTGGAGGGATCAAGAGATCCTATAAGGTAAAAATCCATGCTTTAAGGATTAGTTCTCTAATTGATAAAAGGAGAAAAGTTTTAAGTTTTGAAAATATTTTAAAAGTGTGTGTGTGCAAAAAGTGAGTAGAGTGTATGCCCCCACATTAAAGTCATTGCTAACACTTTAATAGGAGCAATGACTTTAACAGAAACATAAAAAACTCTACTGATTACATTTCCACTACAAGATGCCCCTAAGAAAAGACAAATCAAGGAAAATACCACATAAACATATAGAAAACACAGAAGGGATCTACCTACCGTGGGATTAGTATGATCATAAGATTATATATATATATAAAGAAAGTAGAACTACAATCACAATGGAGGAAATAAAATGCAAGAGTTACGAAGAAGAGTCTTTTTGGACCACAACATGGAGACCAAAAAGAATCAGTGCTACCATGTCGTAAATCCAAGTGGACTACACAAGGAAAACATTTGCGAACAATAGCATAGGTACAACATAATATGAAAACAATATATAGAAGAATAGAGATACATATAGAGGAACAGTACAACATGATCTTGAACCTTGTGTTTTAGAGCATAACACTTCTCAGTGTCATGGCCATTCTAATGATGTTATTGACAAAAGGATTTGGGATCAAAGGATTTTGATGTCATTATAGTAGGAAGATGAGGTCGAATAGGAGGAAAAGTAATCATATTAGCAGTCAACAATTTACTCATAATAGAATTTAAATATTTTGAAAGAGGAGTAAATGTATGATTTAAATGAAAAGTAGTGAATGTAGAAGTGGCATTACAACAACAACTTGATCAGCAACTGCATTTGCTTGTTTATTGATTTTGACAAATTTGTTAGGCTGCTGAAACTTTTTTGGATTAGGAGCAGCATCACTCTTATCAATAGGAATAGGAGCCATTGGAGTGTTTCTCTCAAATTGACTCACTTGTAATTGATAATGATGAAGCGTTGCACAAAGTTGTTGAAAAGAGGTAAATTCAGTTAGTAGAATCTTATCTCTAATTTCCTTTTGCAAATTTGAAATAAACATATGATGAATATCAATATCAGGAATAGGATAAGAAATTTGAGCATACAAATGCTTAAATATACCAATAGATTTAGTCAATTTTTCTTTAGTATTATGTTTACAATACATCAAATTAGTTAAAGACACTTGCGGACCAATGTTATTTTGAAACTATTGAATAAAGTTATTGGCAAGTTTTGGAAAAGAATCAATAGAATAAGGAGGAAAGGAACAATACCATTGCAAGGCCTTATTATGAAAGGTTCTAGAAAACAACTTGCCTAAAATTCTATGGTCATGAGCATAGTCACTACAAATGATTTTAAATGTTTTAACATGAGTGATAGGATCTCCCTTTCCATTGTAATTCTCAAGATGAGGGATATCAGATTGCAGAGGGACAGGAGCATGAATAATGTCTAGGGATAAAGGACTACCCATGTCACATGTAGGAATACTAAACTTGGATTGAGTTAAGGATGCAAGTTGTTGTTGTAAAGAGGACACAGTTTGAGCCAGACT
>MU225301.1:365282-382809 GCA_018584345.1 Thuja plicata | reverse complement strand
TATATATATATATTAACCAAAAATTAGTATTGGTCACTTTTTTGACCTTGTAATATCAGTACGCTCGATGAGAATGCTATGTGACCGACGTCAATTTTGATGAAATTTGGTCGCAAAAGAGAAACACTGTGTTTGATGTTTTGACGAGACTGGTATGTGTTTGACATCGATTCCAACCAACGGTGGTCGCAATTTTGGCCAACATTGGTCACTTAGATAAAAGGTTTAATCTGCAATTCTTCCAGCTTCAAGTGATTTTTTAAACGAAGATTCAGTCGATAATTCAACCACTAAGAAGGTCGATATGTCGACGAGTGCTTTTCCTGTCGAATAAATCATGCAAAAATTTTGATGACAATTTTGTCGTCGGTTCGACCAATGGGTCTCAAAAATTTGACTAATCCTCGTCAAAAAATAGGGTGAAGTTTACTAGTGAAGAAAGGAGCAGCAGATTGTAACCTATTCATAAGAGAGACACCTGATGGACTACTACTTGTTGCCATATTTGTTGATGACATTATATTTGGAGGTAATGACAAGCTTAGTTTAGAATTTGCAAAAGAAATGCAGAATGAATTTGAAATGAGCATGATTGGTCCTATAAAATATTTTTTGGGATTAAACGTAAAGAAGATAGATAAAGGAATATTCATAAATCAGTCCAAATATATGAGGGAAATATTGAAGACCTTCAAGATGGAAGACTGTAAGCCAGTATGCACTCCTGTGATAACTGGAAGCAAGCTTTCTAAAGAAGATGATTCTGCAATAGTTGAAAAGACATTATATAAGTCTATGATTGGAAAATTTATATATCTTACTCAATCTAGACCAGACATATCTAATGTAGTTGTCATTGTTGGAAGATTTATAGCTGAACCAAAATAGAATCACCAAATGGCAATAAAGAGAATATTCAGATATCTAAAAGGAACTATAGACTATGGTTTATAGTATCCTAAGTCAGAGAATGTACAACTTCATGTGTATATAGATGAAAATTGGGTAGGTTGTCTTGATGACAAGAAGAGTACTTCTAGAGGAGCAGTATTTCTTAGAGATAGATTGGTTTCTTGGGTAAGCAAGAAGTAGAATTGTATCTCTCAGTCGACACCAGAAGCTGAATATATTGCAGTAGCATTGAATTGTTCAACAATGGTTTGGATCAAATAGATGGTTAAATATTTTGGTATATAGGTTGACTATCCTATTCTTATTCACTGTGATAACACCAGTACTATCAACATGTCCAAGAACCTTGTGATGCATGCAAAGACAAAGCACATTGAGATTAAATACCATTTTCTTAGAGAAAAAGCTATAGATAATGAAGTAAAATTGGACTATGTGAGAACCAAAGAACAGTTAGCAGATATTTTTAGAAAGCTTTTATCAAAAGATACTTTTGAGTATCTCATGGAGAAAATGGGAGTAATTCCCTCTCCTGAGTCTGATTAGAAAAAGTTGCAAGAACATTAGTCATTAAGTGACTGATGAATGGTTGACTACTCTACTTCTAGAGTAGTACATGTGCTTAATTGTTTATGGCACCCTTTTCCATTGATGTCAAAGGGGGAGTATATAGTAGAGGGGAGCATATACTCTGAGGGAGTATAAACATAGTCAGAGGAGCTGAACTAGTGTAGAGAAATCTTTGATGAGGATATTGTGAAGATTATAAAAAGAAAGAAGACACCAGGTGCTGAAGATGTTTTTAATATCATATGTTTGTAGGTACTTGAGTTAAAGATCCAAATATGTATAAGAGGGAAGCACCGAAGTTGAATAGGAATAAATTTTCTACATTGTAAAATAGAATGAGGCTTCACATATCTGGTATTGGATATTATGCACTAAATCATCTTGAAAATGAGTACAAACCTCTATTGTTTGGTCCTTTAACATTTGAGAAGATAAGAGAAAGACAAGAACATACATAAGTGATGATTGAGATAGCTTCTACTCTCAACGACTGAGAGTTCAATGATATACAAGGTTACAAGTAGATGTGGAATAGGCTTACACTATTTTTTAGCAAAGATCAACATGTTCAAAAAGCGAAGGCTAAAATCTTAAGAGGATAGTTTGAATCAATGAGAATGAAAGAAGGAGAAAATATTACAGCCTACAACACAAGACTAAAGGTGATTGTTATTGCTATTAGAGGTGTTGGTGGAAACATTGATAAAGAAGATGTTACAATAAATATTCTTAGAACACTACTACCTATCTATGCCATCCAAGTTTTTTCTATTCAAGAGCCGAGATCCATTCCACAGATGGTTATTACTTTGGATGTTACAGCCGGTATATTAACTACTTTTGAGTTGAATGATTTTGATAATAGTTTGTCTGCTACTTCTAAGATTGAATATGCATTCAAATTGTCTTTGATTATTGGGAATTCTAGAGATTCTAGATCTAGTGATGGATATGCAAGTAGTGATAGTGAAATATTTCATAGTTGTAAGAGTGAGTTTGAAGAACTATATGCTGAAGATGAAAAGAATGAAGTTTAGTTTGAAGATTTATTGGCTAGGAGGCTACTGAGAGGTAAAGGAAAGTAAAAAGGTAAGATACCTTTGAAATGGTTTTCATGCAATAAGATTGATCACATAGATTCTAATTGTGAGAAGAAAGATAACAGAGACAAAAACAAGACTGAGAATAGATTTAGAAGATTTGGAGGCTTTAAGAACATAGGAAAGAAAGCATGCTAAATTTATGAAGGGGGGTCATCTAGTGATGACACCGATGATGATGAAGAAGACGTTGTCTATGTTTTTATTAAAGATGAGTATGATGAAGAAATGTATGTTGAGGAAAAATACCTAATCTCACAAGTAAAAATGATACATGGATTATAGACAGCGGTTGCTCACACCACATGACTGGTGATACTGATAAGTTTATTACTTTGAAAGAGCATAATGGTGGTAATGTTAGATTTGGAAATGGTGCCTCATATCTTATGAAAGGAAAAGGTTCTATAATTTTTTCTAAACAATACTAAATGTGATGATGTCTATTAGGTTGAAGGTCTGAAGTACAATTTTCTAAGTGTGGCACAGTTAAATAATACAGGTCACCAAGTAGAATTTCAAAATAAGAAGGTTAAAATATTTGATCAGAAGGGAAGTCTGATTGTCACTAGAGGTCAATCTAAAGGTAACTTATTCTACCTTGATAAATTCATAAATATTTGACTATTTTCTAAGATTGAAGATGTATGGCTTGTTGGAGATTTACTTATGGTAGCTAGTTGATTGTATGTTTGTCATTGATGACAACATATAATATACAGCAGTGTTCTATATGTACTTATAAAAATGATGGTATCAAGCCTTGCACATTTATATTCATGTTGTAGACATGTTGTTTATGTTTTGTTCATACACGCAGACTCAGATATGAAGTTTCAGTTGTGTGGTGTAATTCTGTTATGTGGCAGTTACAGTTTCTAGAGTTTGTCTATACAAAGCCAACATATTGCATTGGTTCTTGAGTTGCACCTATCTTTGGGATATGCGTGTGTATATTCATGATTAGTTATGAGTTGATGATAGTTATCTAAAGGTGCCAAATATGTTTCAAGAAGATTGCAAAGTTAGAGTTAGTTTGGTGAGGCTGACTTAGTGAAGCATCATGTCTATTCAGTTTATAATTGTGTGATTGTAATTATGCTTGTGTGATTAGTAAAGCTAACAAGGATGTTATGAGGAGTTGTCTAATAGGTCCCATGATCTCATACTTTGAGGAAGATACTTATAGAAAGTCATTTGTAGAATTCTAAGTGTGAATGATAAGAAAAGATGCAAGAAAGTGCAGAGAAGAATATCAGTTGAGTTTCATTCATCAAGGATCTATGTGAAGAAGAATAAAAAGATTACAATACACTGGAACTGATCAAGATAGTAGGTCTACTCTATAATTCATCATCAGATATAGTGCATATATGTTCTATAGAAGGTTGTAGCCTTCACCATTGAAGCAGTGAGCTTTTTGGACAGTGAGTCCACCACCCCTAATAGGGTTATTTGTAAAAGACTCCTAATAGGGTCCAACCCTTAACTAGGTCACTATACTTATTGCATTGTAAAGTAAAACTCCTAATAGGGTTGAAATATCTTCTAACAGGGATTACTATAAACAAATATAGTTCATTGTGGGTACTAATTCCCTCTGGGATTTTTACCATTTGGTTTCCCCGTAGCCAAATTATGGTGTTGTTTATTTATGTTATCTGAATGTGCATTTACCTTATTGTATTCTGAATTTAATAAGAGCAAAGAATTAAATTAGCTGATAACTGATTCAGCCCCCCCCCCCCCCCCCCCTCTCAGTTATCCTTGGGACTATTCTAACATGGCTATGGCACAAAAGGCTATATCCTGTTAATTTTGACAACTTAATCAAAGTGAGTAAGAAAAATAGAGTAAGAGGTTTACCGAGTCTAGACAAACCTAAGAATGTAATGTGTAAGGGATGTCAAGTAGGTAAGATGACTAAATCAATCTTTACAAGCAAAACTTATACTACACAAGGTATTTTGGAATTAGTACACACTGACGTACGTGGTTCCATGAGAACATAAAGCTACTATGGAGATAGATACTTCATATTATTTATTGATGATTATTCTAGAATGATGTCAGTTATGTTTTTAAAAGAAAAATTTGATGCATTCCAAATGTTTAAGTGGTACAAGACTAGAGTTTAAAAAGAGACAGGGAGATAGCTGAAATGTCTGAGATCTAATAGAGGCGGAGAGTTTACATCTGATGAATTTACACTCTTCTATAATGAAAATGATATAAAGAGTTAGATGTCTACACCGAGGACACCACAACAAAAGGGTATAGCTGAAAGAAGAAATATATCCATTGTGGATTGTGCTAGAACACTGATGATTGAGAATGGGATTTCTCAAACCTTATGGAGAGAAGAAATAATAATTGCTTCTTATACACTTAACCAAGGACAACTAAAGAAGGTAACTAACAAGACACCTTATGAGATTTGGTATGGACACAAACCGAATGTAATTTACTTCAAAGTATTTGGAAGTAGGTGTTATATTCTTGAAGATGCAAGAGATGGTAAATTTTACTCTAAAGGAGATAAAGTAATATTATTGGGTTATTATACTAAGAGAAAAGCCTACAAATGCTTGAATAAGAATACTAAAAAAATTGTAGAAAGTGAAAATGTGAGGATTGATGAATTTGCATAGAAGAATGATGAAGACAGCAAGAAGGAACCTAACGATTATCAAATATTTTTTTATGTACAAACTAAGATTCCTAACACCTTACCAAAATAAAAAACTAAGGAAGAAGATGAGTAGAGAGAGCTTCCACCGAATGATGGAAATGAATAGATACCAATGGCTACCAAGCTTGTGTTGGAAAAGTATGTAAAAGACACCACTCACTGAGTAAAATCATTTGAGATAAGACTACTGGAGTTCTGACAAGAAGCAAGGTAAGAGAAAACACATGTTTAATATCTAAACTTGAATTGAGAAAGGTAAAAGATGCATTATAAAGTGAAGATTGGATGAAAGCAATGAAGTAAGAGATAGATCAAATTCAAAAGAATAATACATGGACTTTGGTACCAAGACCAAAAGATAAGAATGTAATTGGTACTAAGTGTATTTTAAGAAATAAGTTGAATGAGCATGGTAATGCAAGAAGAAATAAAGCAAGATTAGTTTGCAAGGGGTATGCACAAGAAGAAGTAATTTTCTATGGTGAAACTTTTGCACCTATTTCTAGATTAGAAGGACTAAGAATTATACTAGCATATGTGGTTTATAAGGGATTCAAAGTTTATCAAATGGATGTTAAGTCTTCATTTATCAATGGTATTCTTGAAGAAGAAGTATATATTGAACAAGTTGAAGGATTTGCTGAGAATACTAACCGAGACATGGTATGCAAATTGCACAAAGAATTGTATGGATTAAAACAAGCACCCCGAGCATGGTATGAAAGATTGCATTCATATCTAATCAAAATAGGATTTTAAAGAATTGGTGACAACAAAAATGTGTATCTAAAATGTGATAGTACTAACAAATTTTTAATTGTTGATGACATTATATTTGGAGGCAATGACACATTGTGCAGATCTTTTGCTGAGGAGATGAGAAAGGAGTTAGAAATGTCTATGATTGGAGAGATTAAATTCTTTCTTGGACTTGAAATTCAATAGGTAAAGGATGGTATTTATATTACACAATTAAAATATATTAAGGACATCGTAAATACCTTTGGTGTGGATGACTCAAAACTAGTTGGAATACTGATGGTTATTGGTTGCAAGTTATCTAAAGAGGAAGAGTCAAAAGAAGTCAATGAGACACTAGCGATCCATGATTGATAATTTGAAATATGTAGTGCACAAAAGACATGATATTTCTCATGCACTAGGGATTTTTGCAAGGTTTTCTTCTGATTTGAAGGAAACACATATGTCCATAGTTAAGAGAATTTTTAGATATCTGAAAGGCACTGAGGATTTTGGCCTACTATAAAATAAAGGAGGAGACTTTGACTTGAAATTCTACACTGATGTTGATTGGGCTGCAAATTGATGATAGAAAGAGTACAAGCGGAGGAGATTTATTTATAGGAGAAATACTAGATACATGGCTAAGAAAGAAACAAACTTGTATATCACAATCTACTATCAAGGCTGAGTATGTTGTAGCTATGAATTATGCAAATATTGTGTGGATCAAACAGCTACTAGAAGGTATGCAAGAAGAGATCACCAATCCAGTCACTATCTATTGTGACAATACAAGTTTTATAAACATATCAAAGAAACCGGTAATGCACTCAAATACCAAGCACATATCTATCAAGTATCATTACTTGAGAGAATAAGTACAAGACAAGCATGTAATGTTGGAATATGTGAATTTAAAAGAACATCTTGTTGATATATTCACCAAACCACTAGAGAAGGATGCTTTTGAGTATCTCAGAGTTAAATTAGGGGTCCTACTCCTATCCAACATTCATTAATGAAAGAGGCATGTTACATCAATTCTAGGACGCATTAGAATATTTGAATTTTGAGTTGATGCTAGTGATCACACTTTAAGTGATGCCTAAATTTGTGAAAGGATTTATGTATGCAAAAAGAAACCAGTACATGAAAGGTATGATTCACTACCTGAACAATATTTCAGGAGTATGGATCTTTGGCATTGTTGTCAAAGAGGGAGAAGTAGAGTAAGTAATTGATGAATACACAAGGGAGAAGTGACAAATACAAGTAAAGGAGACTACATGTAAGAGGTAGAATGTAATAGAAGGAAAAGAGGAAGAACAAGCTAAGAGGGAGAAGAGATACTACAAAAATATCAGAGTATACTATCATCAATTGATAGTTTTTCCATCAATTCCAAAGAGGGATATTGTTAACCAACTGATGGTAATGGTGATAAAGACCATAATGGTGATGAAGACCGAGTTCAGAAGAATACAAGCAAGTAGAATGGTTAGATCAGTTGTTATTTTGTCATTGATGTCAAGCAATTAATTTCTCATTTATATTAAGTTGCCATATCAATTTGAGAGGAACTTAATTGGGAAGGTAATAAAGATCAGACAATGATAAGGAACTATTGGTATAATTGTTTTTACATAAAATTTGATGTTGTTAAGTCGGTAAAGAAAAGAGGTCAAGTTAGTAAAGGGGAGAGCCTAGTTACTGAGTAGTAAAGTGTTAGTCAGTCAAGCAAAGAAAATACAGTCACATAGAAAAGTTGACAACCGATCAAGGTTAGTTATTGAGCAAGGTTGGTTACCAAGCAAAGTCAGACACTGAGTGAAGATAGTCACCAAGGCACCAAGCAAAACACAAAGTTTGAACAAAGATTGGACTCAAGGATCAGAATGAATTTAATGTGAAGGCACAAAGATCTAGAAGATGCTAAGAACAAAGACAAAGTTTGTTACAAGATCTACAGTCATGAAAATCAAGTTGAAATTTTGAGATGAAGATTAAGCGAAAAAAGGAAAGTTGTGAGTTCCAAGAAAAGTGCAAGTCATGAGGAAAAGATTAACCACCTAACCAAGTTGTAGATACATTGAATCAGTTCATATGAGATGATCTAATGGTTGAGCACAATTGAAAGGAAACCTAATCAATAAGATTAAGAGGTAAAATAGAGGCCTATATATTGATGAGTGTGTATGTTTATAGTTGAAGAGCTACTGAGCAGAGTAGTGAAAGAGTTGCAAAATCAGTCCAGAGGAGAGACTCATGAGTTATTGATGCCAATAATTTTTAGAGAGAGAAAAATGGATCTCATCAATCAAAGGATATGTTAGGTATTCTTCTTGCACTCTCCTTTCCTAGATGAGATTCTGAGACCAGGTTGTGGGATTTCAAACCTAGGGCACAAACTCAACACCCTTAGCAGAAAGGAGATAAGAGAAAGCTAACATTCAACAAGGTTCAAAGACCTTCTTCACTTTGAAATCCACATCACTTAGGTGGGCACTACCTAATCTACACACACATGATTCCTTGTGAAAAATAATAGCTTGTAGATATATTACTGTGGAATAGTTTTAAAAGCTATGGGTAACATGTATTTCAATGTTTCATCAAATCTTATGAAATATCCCACTTGCATAGAGTATGTTTGAAAGCCATAACTATCCTAACTCCTATCAACATGAAAAGGAAATTATTTTCAATTATATTTTAAGATTAATGGATCTATGAAATACCCCAGATCTCTCATAGACTAGTGCCTTATCCAATGGGAAATAGAGTCAAACATAACAGTGAAAAGAAGATCATGAAAAAATTAAAAAAACACAGTCTGATATGTCTATATGCCTTACATAAGACATACCCTATCAATAAAGTTCTACTTGTGGATCCACCTATGTATTCAAATATGCAACTACCTACTCAAAGAATTTAACTCTCCCCTTGGAAGAGACCTTGGAATAGGCAATATATTAATCAACATCCACTGAAAGACAAGTATAGAATATCCTCAATACCCCATCTCATACATATTTGAAGAAAAATCCTAAATCATAGCCATCCTTTAAATAACTCCATTGTTGATCAACAATGGACAAAACCAAAACACCCTTGATGTCTTAATCTCTATGATTCAGAAATCAAATGGAGACAACTTGATAACAGAAACAACAATATTGAATTTCATTCATAAGTAAACTATTATAATGATGTTCTTCCCTAAAATAGAAAGGATACAATAACACCCTATATGCAGAGAAAAAATAGAAATATTTACAAAGGAATCACACTTGGAACCTGCTCCCAAAATTTGCAGAGAAAACTGGAACCCTTAAAAAAATAAAAAGAGGGATACATATAGAAGAATGAAACCCTAGAATTTATGTATAATTGACATCTATCCTTTTGCATCTAATTCATACTTATCCTTCATTCTCCACCAATTGATCTTTCTTCAAAAGATTTAAAAATACAATTTGATCAACATATCCACTTGACTAAAAACATTAATGTAGAAGTGATAGGAAACAGAATTGGGCTACAAAAAGTATACAATTATACACAAAAAAACTCTAACACCATCACACAACACCAATGAAACCACAATCAATAGAAAACATCCCCTCAGCACCCTACGACTTCACAAAATTGACCCAAAAGATTTGATTTATCCATTAAATTGCTCTGTGAATCTGAAAAGCAGCACTCCGCCTGAAAATATATTTGAATATTTAAAATATCTAACTGTGATGGCTACAGGTGGTGTGAAATCACAATCAAAATTTGATATTGAATCCTTTATTAACTTTAAAACTGATTCATCGATGTACATTAAGCTACCCAAGCCTACAATCTGATCTGCCACGCGTCGCATAGGTGCAATCCCTCAAAGACTAAATGTCGATCATTTCTTTTTTAAGGCTTCAAACCCACCATAAAATCATTTGAAACTTATTGACTATTTACCTTTCTTTGTTGTGGATAGGTCCCATCACTTATCCACATGTCACGCAAGTGCAATGCCTCAAACACTATATGTTGATCATCTTCACTTTAAGGAAATGTGTCAGCCGTCTGATCATAAACAACTAAATTGTGTCTTATTAACTCTATTACAACTCGGCAACCCTGGTCTCACTAACATCCACATGGAACTTTTAATGGCACTAAGAAATCTATGTTGTCCTCTGACCTGTGTTGACCAGGCTATCCACTTGTCAAGCAAGCGTGATGCCTTGATCACTAATCTCCTCGTATCTCTGCTTTAAGGCTTTACACCATCCGTCAAATCTAATCTGACTTGACAACACCTTAACTTATTTACCCTAATGTTGAACTAGACCCACCTTGTATGCATGATAGAAAGATGCAATGACTCAAAGGTTAATCTGACTGCATCTTGTTTTAAGGCTTTACGCCTACCTTTAGATTCAAACAAACCTGTATGCACTTTATCTTTACCTTGGGTTACCAAACTGCAGGTTATCGATCGGTCACAATGTCTTGAAGGTTAAAAACCTTCATCTTATCCTTTGAGTCTATGTGCTAACCATAGATCTTCTTCAAACTTATTATTTCTTTACCTATCAGTAGGCCCAACAACTTTATATGTGGCACAAAGGTGCAATGCCTTGATGAGTATCAACCATGCATCTTTTCTTTAAGGTTTCATGCCAACCATAGGATCTTCAAAAAGTTGACCACTTGATAACCAACTATAGGCAGGCCCAAGACCTAACAGATGTCCATGTGTAAAAAGGGCACAATGCCTTGATACTTAAAGAACTTCATCTTGCACATTAAGGGAATGCACCTGTCATTGATCTTGTTTTAAGTTGACCTACCTTTAACTCTTTACCTTTATGCAGACTTGGTCCCACCATCTACCATGTGTTAGCTAGGTGCATTGCCTTGATGATTAAAAAGATTCATCTTCATGATGAAGGCATAGCGCCTATTGTCAAATGAAATAAAACTTGCACGAGAGATGCAAAAGGTAATAAAGTATGACGGGGACATTAGAACTTAGGAAAAATAAATTTAGCCAAACCTGACTTAGGAAACAAAGACATGGCCCCGCTCAGACATAAAAATTAAGCACATGGGTTAAACAGACTTTAAGTGACCAAAAAGGTAACTTCATTTTATAACAATTTCATGAGGGATTCAAGGCTTTCTCACCAATGGCTAGAAATTTGAAATTAGGGCTTGAGGAAATGGCAAGAAATAGCAGGGTGTATACCATTTAGAGAAAGAAAACTTGCATATTTTAATAGTGATAACATAGGCTCTGACTGGGGAAGGTTGAATGCAAGTTCAACACTAGAAAACTAGCACTCTAGGAGGAGCAGACCAAGACAAAAAAAAAAACCCTACTGCAGACAGACCCAAAGTAGGAAAAAGCAGGAAACTTTTTACAAATGTACATTGCTTAGCAGAGTCAAAAATCTTTGCACCTCTTCCCTGATTTAAGAGAATTAAACTAGGACTGATGGCCCAAATCCATCAACAAAATTATATCTCATCTTGCCTCTTTCAAATATGTGATTCTGATCACCCAACAATATAGTCAATCTAAAAAAGTCTTTAAACAACATTTGGGTAAGAAGGAAATTTTTTACATTTAACACTCTACAATTTTGAAACCTACTTTCAGCGAGTGAAAACTAGGGCAACATGAGATCACTAAAAATATAATCCTTATAAAGTACTCTACCATTCTACATCAGAAACTCAAAGATACAAGGAAAGTGTTTGTCAAACTCATCAAAACATTCTTCAAAATCCAGCGCACTACAAAAATCTTGAACATACTTGTCATGCTGGACTTGAAAATAAAATACTCATTTTTAACTTGATGGTTGACATAGTCAATCCTAATACCATCAACACCTTGCAAAGAAAAAGAAATCATCTATGACCAATCTATGTAACCTATGAAAAAGACCATGCTGACAAGTACCTTGGGTAAATTCAATCTCTTCAATGTCAGCTAAATTCATCATGTCAACAGTCCTCATATGCCATTGTTGGAAAAATGAAAATAGATCTAGTTGAACCAAAATTCCTGGTATATCTTTCCAATTTTGATCTACCTCCACATGAAATAAATGAAATTTTGGTCTAAATAAGTTAGCAAGACCCTCATTTTCAACATCTTTATCTTGACCCAATTCAATATTGCATAAAAATTTATCAACAATCCCTATTTGTTCACCACAGGATAGCATCTCCATATTTATAATAACCATATCAAAAAATTTGTCACTGAATGCATCCATATCCATTTGCAGAAGGTGGTCACGACTTGTATCTATATCACAGGAAAAATCTTGTTGGAAACTTTCATAAACAGGTTCATACAATTCAAACAATGACCCGCCACTAGCAATTTCATATCCATGTTTATGGTCCAGAGGAACCACAACCTCAGATCCATGATTAATACTATCTTCTATATCTTCAAGATTATTTATGGAACCCTCATAAATAGAATCATCCCTCTAATTAATTGGCATAAGATTTCCTAAAACTGAAAACTTGGGTATTGAAAAAATTTCAAAAATATCTTGAGTGGTCATAGCTTCATATCTAGGTTCATAAAAACTTTCATACTTCTTAGATTCAGTAACCTTACATGGTAAATCGCAGGATGCAAAAATACAAATTGAATGATCAACATTTTCATCATCATTGCACTGTTGTTCAGACTGAAAAATATATGTATCTACATCTGCAATCCTGAGCCCCTTACATCTTTCAAAAACATAATCATCACAAGGTTTTCCTTGATCTTTCCCTGGTGTAATCTCCTTGTATGAGGAAACTGCATCCTCACAACATATCTATGAAATTCATCACTATCCCAAAGGAAACTGCATCCTCACAACAATCTTCAATAAATGACAAGTTCTCATCTTCTTCATAAGGCTGCAAATTAATCATCATTTTGTCTTCAAAAAGATCAAGGTCATTCTGGTACCATGAAGCCCTATCCTCAACCAAATCCTTACTATCAACATCAACAAAATCTGATAGAACCTCACCATTTGGGGTCTCAATATCATGATCTAATGAAACAATTTCCCCTTCTTTATCTTCCATATTTGACTGCAAACAACTTGTTTCTACAGTCCCACAACCAAAATAACTAGTTTGCACATTATTAGGCATGTAATCCCTACACATATCTATCTTTGAATCAAGAAAATTACACCATTCTTCACTACCCATGTCAACCTCAATGTGAGGAGCAACTATTGTTTGTAGAAAACAATTTTCATTCACGTCTTGTTTTGAATCATTATTTAAAACATGATTAGTATGATCAGCATGGACAAGAATATCTTGACATTGATTTTCACTTTTTGATTCACACCTGTCTCTTGCATTATCTAGCTCAACATTATGTATAACTTTGAAAAAAGAATCTTCAATATTCTTTATCCAATTCTTGGTATACTCAATTCCTTCCTCCCTCAAAGTGGCTGGCTAGTTAATTGAATCAGGAAAGAAAAGCTCCAAAAACAAACCAATATATGTAGACTCCTGAAGCTTAACATCCACTGGAAGCCTATCATATGCTTTATAAAACCTTTCATAAAACAAATGTGCTGAATCATTCTTCCTCTTGCCTACATATATTTTGATAAATACTATTGCTTCCTCTTGGATTCTTTGTCCTAAAAAGAATCTATTTGCAAGAAGCACTTCATAATCTGGCATAGATCCTCCACAATTAGACATAACAAAATCTCTAGCCTCTATGTCCTCCATTTTTGAATTAATACATGCTCCCTTAATTTTGCAAAATGCATTTTTAACTTGAAGTATGCAAACCTCTTACCATAACTTGTTCCTTGTTTTAGTGCTTAGACTACTTAATAAGGAAAAAAAAGTATTGCCTTGAGAAATACGTGGATGTATTGGAATAGCTGCAAAAAATACTTGATCTGAAGTCACCTTCAAATCATCTTTCAAGAAATTTTGGTAGAGTCGCCACCTCTTTGCAGAGGACAAATTTGAATTAGCTAAGATCACTTCACCCCACTCTGACCTTATTCAAAACTAGAAAACCCTCAACACACCCCACAAATAGGGTCTCATATTGATTCCTCCCCTGATTATTCTTTAGTCATAAAAGCCCAAAAAATTTTGTGATTATCACTGCAAGTCCACCTTTCTTTATTTTGTAGCCTTTCAATCATGCACGTTGGTGAAAACCAGAGAACTCAGAGTCACCACTCACCACTTTGTGAGATAGTATAAGTATATTCTTGAAGAACTTGGACTTTTAGACATTGTTTCAATGACAAACCAAACAAATCTTAGCTCACTTTGAATAAGAGGAATACTTGTTTCTTAGCATATGACTCTATAACAACCATATCACTCCAAGAAAGATTTTGGCTAAATAGAGAACAAAGCTCTCTTATCCCCAATGCGTATATATGTTTCTCTTGACTCTTGGATGGGCTATCTCCACTTGAATATGGGATTTAACCAATTTATAATAGATAATCTAAAAAATATTATCAAACTTTTATATCTATCCCCAGTAGAGTCATCATTTATGCTAGGTATTTTTCTTGCACTCTCCTTTCCTAGATGAGATTTTGAGACTAGGCTATGGTATTGCAAACCTAGGGCAAAAAATCAACACCCTTAGAAGAAAGGAGATAAGATAAAGCTAACATTCAACAAGGTTGAAAGACCTTCTTAACTTTTAGCTCCACATCACTCAGGTGGGCACTACCTAATCTGCACACACATGATTCCTTGTGACAAATAATAGCTTGCAAATATATAACTGTGGAATAGTTTTCAAACCTATGGGTAACATGTACCTTAGTATGTCATCAAATCTTATGCAGTATCCCACTTGAAGGTGCAATCCCTCAAATACTAGATGTTGATAATTTCTATTTTAAGGCTTCACACCTCCCATCAGATCCTTTAATTAAAACTTATCCTCCATTTACCTTTCTTTGCTGCAGCCGGGTCCCATCACTTATCCATGTGTCACATAGGTGCAATGCCTTGAACACTATTTGTTGATCATCTTCACTTTAAGGAAATGTGTTAGCCATCTGATCAGAAACAACTAAATTGTGTCTTAACTCTATTACAACTCGGCAACCCTAGTCCCACTAACATCCACATGGAACTTTTAATGGCCCTAAGAATTCCATGTTTTCCTCTGACCTATGCTAGTTAGGATATCCACTTGTCAAGCAGGTGTGATATCTTGATCACTAATCTCCTTGTATCTCTGATTTAAGGCTTTACATCATTCATCAAATCTAATCTTACTTGACAGCTCCTTAACTTATTTACCCTGACGTTGATCTAGACTCACCTTGTACATGTGACAGAAAGGCACAATTCCTCAAAGGTTAATCTGGCTACATCTTTTGTTTAAGGCTTTACACCTACCGTTAGATTCAAACTAACTTGTATGTACTTTATATTTACCCTGGGTCACCAAACTGTAGGTTATCAATCAGTCGCAATGCCATGAAGGTTAAAAACCTTCATCTTATCTAGTAATTCTTTGTGTCAACCATAGATCTTCTTCAAACTTACTATCTCTTTACCTATTCGTAGGCCTAGAAAATTTACACATGGCACAAAGGCGCAATGCCTTGATGAGTACCAACCATGCATCTTATCTTTAAGGCTTCATGCCAACCATAGGATCTTCAGAAACTTGACCACTTGATAACCAACCATAGGTGGGCCAGAGATATGACGTATGTCCATGTGTTGAAAGGGTGCAATGCCTCGATGATTAAAGAAATTCATCTTGTACATTAAGGGAAAGTGACTATCATTGACCTTGTTTGAATTTGACCTACCTTTAAATATTTACCTTTATGCAGACCTAGTCTCGCCATCCACCATGTGTCAGCTAGGTGCATTGCCTTGATGATTAAAAAGAATCATCTTCACGATGAAGGGATAGTGCCTGTCGTCAGATGAAAAACAACTTGCATGACAAATGCAAAAGGTAATAAAGTATAATGGGGACATTAGAACTTAGGAAAAAAAAATTATCCCTGCTCATCTTAGGAAATAAAGACATGGCCCTGCTCAGACATGAAAATTAAGTACATGGGTTAAACAGACTTTAAGTGACTGAAAAAAGTAACTTCATTTTATAACAAGTTCATGAGGGATTTAAGGCTTTCTCACCAATAGCTAGAAATTTGAAATTAGGGCTTGAGGAAACAGCAAGAAATAGCAGGTTTTATACCATTTAGACCAGGAAAACTTGCAGATTTTAACAATGCTTACAGGATAGTTGCATAATCACATGTCAAATTAGTACATTGTTGCTTACTAATATTTGTAACAAAAAATATCTTAACCGAGTGGACCTAATAAGTCTATTTGTAAATCATTGTGAAAGGTGACATTCTAGGATGAATGTTTAAGCACTCTAACTAGGTCACTCCTAAAAGGGTGAAGATCTTAACAGATCTAAGGTAAATCCCCTAATAGATTCACATCTTAAAAATGTGCATTGTAATCTTTAATCGAATTAAATCTTAACAAAGCATACTTCATAAGAGTATTTCTTTTTATGCGTGACAAATCCCACAGAGATTTTTCCCAAATTGGGTTTCCTTGTTAAATCGGTTGTTACATGTAATGCTTGATAAATATGAATGTTATTTTCTTATGTTATACGTTATTTATCAAATTTCTAAAGAGTTTACAAGTTTTGGTTGTTGTTGTTATTTGAATCACTGAGTTGAATCAGAGATTTAGTTTACAGTGTTAAGTTTCAATATTTTCTGATTCACCCCCCCCCCCTTCCTCATTAAACCATCATTAATAGGTTAAACCAACAATACTTTCATTATTTAAAGCTTCAATTGTGCTTTCAAATCAACACCTATTGGTGCATCCCTTGCACCTCCTTTGGGTGCAAGTGCTAGTTTTAAATATCAATAAAATAGCATGGTATAGGCCTTTTTACTGAGCAAAAAAATAAATAATAATGTTATTAATAAATTATATGTATAATTAATAATCATATTATTAAATAAATACTTTATATATATACTAATTATTACTAATAATGTTAATAATAATATTACTAAGAAAATACTAATTACATATATATAATAAATATTCATCCATATTCAATGAATATATTATTATAAAATATCTATTAGGAAGAATATTAATAAAAACATAAATAAGACAAACTATAGAAATCAATAACATTAACAAGTGATAATCAATTAAAATTTAAATGACTCCAAACTTGATCAATGACATTTCCTTATGGTCAGCACTTGGGGGGTTTCATCTGCAGGAATTGGAGGGATATAAACAACAGTTACTAACCTCCTCCAAGTCAACGGGGGAAGAATCTAAGAAATCAATGTAAGGAGAAATAAGAAGCGCTAAGACAATGACAACAAGGAGATTATTTGGACTTATCAATATGGTATGTATAATCACACCCAATATATATATATATATATATATATAT
>MU225301.1:336572-365232 GCA_018584345.1 Thuja plicata | reverse complement strand
TATATATATATATATATATATATATACTGTAGACACCTTAAAATGGACATACTTGCGACCTTACATTAGAACACTAATTTTCATCTATTAATCAATATTTTTTTAATCATTAATTAATCATCTATTTCTTCTAAATTCATTCCCCAAATTATTTAATTATTTCCCCAAAATTAATTAAATAATTAATTTTATTTAACTAATTAATCTTTATTAATTAATTAAATTCAATTTCCTAAAGTTTATATTTAAATATTTAAACTTATTAATTAATTCTTCTAGTTAAATTAATCTCATTGAATTAATTTAATTTCACTCAATAACTCAATTATAAACCAAAAAAGAATTCAATTATCTCATGTTTGAATACTTTAATTACAAAAATCAATTAAATATTCAAATAAATCCTTTCTCAAGTTCAAAAAGGTAACTCATGATCAACTTTTCAGTTAACTAAACATCCCCTCTTCTCTCCAAGTTGAAGAGGTGGAGTAAATTGGTTGCTTTTCAGTTAACTAAACATCCCCTCTTCTCTCCAAGTTGAAGAGGTGGAGTTTACTAGTTGCTCCTTAGTTAAACTAAAACATCACCCCTTCTCTCCAAGTTGAAGAGGTGGAGTTCACTGGTTGCTCCTCAGTTAACTAAAACATCACCCCTTCTGTCCTAGTTTAAGAGGAGTTTACTGATTGCTTCTCTAGTTCCTTTTGATCTCAACCATTCATTCTCTAATCTCTAGGATCAATCTCAACCATCTAAATCATTTTCCATATTCTATATAATCAACCCTTCACAACCATTTGAAGGATCCAGGATTTCAAGCTTTGTGCACACTTACTCTGCAGGATTCTTGCAAAGCATCAAGAATTCTTTTGATCGTATCAATATCATTTTCTCAGCACTCCCAAGTCACATATGTTTTTGATACCAATACTAAGCACCATTCATCAGCATTTCAAAAAGAGTAGAGAGAAGTGATAGAAGCTTCGAGCATCGGGGTTTGCATTCGTCTATTTTCCTCTTTGATTGCTTGTTACTTTATTGTCTGTGGATTTGTTCTTAGTATTTTGTATTGCTTTCCCCCATTGCAAATTGGTGCTACTAACCCCTTTTTATTCGAGTTGAGACTAGGATTGGATCTACACACACACACACACACACACACACACACATAGATATGCATATACATATACATATGTGTGTGTGTGTGATATGTGTGTGTGTGTGTGTGTGTGTGTGTGGATAAAATTTTAGAATTCTATTGGCAATGAGTTTTAAACATACATACAAACACACATACATACATATTGCTAGTATTAGAAATCACAAGTATAAAAAATATGACAAAATTATGGACAAATAGGCAAGTAGAAAAGTATCCAAGTAGATCCTTAGATTGTAGATAACAATAATATGTTGGCATTATGATAGTTTTGGAGGAGATATGTAGAGAGGTCATGTGTGGATGCATAATTGGTTGTCCTTAATGGCAATGGATTAATTTATCATGATTATAGTGATCGGTAAGCACTGTACATGATCGGTAAAGGGAATATCAACTATGTATGTTGACTAGTGTTTAGAAATAATAGTATAAGATATAGATTGTGGTAGCGGTCGAGTTGAGGAAAGATTCAGATGGTGTGATCATAGCTACAGATTGTATATGGTATGTGGAATCCATGATTCAAACCGCAATAGTTTATCCTAAGTTTTAATTGAATTATGTTTTGAGTGAGAAGTCAGTTTACCTATCTGATCATCGATCAGAGTTTTTATATTAATTTAATTAAGGTGATGGATCTAAGGCCAACATATTAATTCTATTATTGGTAATACATTTTGAGGATGACATATTGTATGTTGTTGATGTTGATTTCGAGGAGGTTGAGCCAACTATGATGGAAAGTTCTAGGTCTTGTGTGACCTAATGACAATTCCATACAATGAGCACTAAACCATTTGATTTAGGGTTGTGATTGTATTTTAAGATTGGGCGGTAACGAATTGAAGGAGAAGATATCAATATAGTATCAAGAAGGAAAGGACCTAAAAGAATCTAATACATAATCAGTGCTTTCTATAGATCAACAATCTTGGTGTTCCCTAACAATTGCAGCATGTTGAATCCCCTAATAGGGTGAACTTTAACAATTTCTTATTTGTAAATCCTTTAATAGGGTAGCTTATTTATTGAGGTTTTAAATCCTCTAGCGAGGTAGATCATATCTAATCTATTTGTACTCCTAAAAGTATACTAATCACTCCTGATAGGGTGAACCCTCAGAAAGGGTATTTGTAGCTCCTAATAGTGAAAACTCATTTATTGTAGTATTGCACTTATGAGTGTCATCCCCGCCATGGTTTTTTCCCCTCTAACAAGGTTTTCCATGATAAAATATTTGTTTTATCTATGTTAAAGTTGTGGATGCTTGATATTGTTTACTTTAGTTATATGCTTTGTGGCTTGGAAGTTGCTAGAGAAGATAATCATATCGGTGGTTGAATTTGTTCATTAACTATTTGGACTGATTTACACCCCCCCCCCCCCCCCCCCCATCATAAGATTTCCAATAATTGGTATCAAAGCTCTTAGGTCCTCATGATATTAAGCCTAACCACTTGAGGAAAAGATCCCTATAAGATAACATGGATAGATAAAAGTATGCAAAGCAACTTGAGGATGCAAGAAAAGTTATCAATGAACTAAAGGAAAAGATGAGGCATTCCCTTGCTAAGAGAAGAGAGCTTGCTGAGCAATTGATTAAAATACAGAACTAAATTGAAAAATTCTCTGAAGGTAGATTGTCTAAAGAATTATAAGAAGCATTTGCAGATCTGATGGATAAAAATAGTGGACTCAAAAGAGAAGTGGAAAATCTAAAAAGAGATCTTGAAAGTCAGTCTTTTAGGATGGTCGAATAACTAGAAATAAAGAAGAGTTTCTGATGATGCCAAGAGAATTTTTGAAGATGCCCTAAAATTTAAAGATGAAACCCTATTAGAAAAATTGGAGAAACTATTCAAATTGGATCAAGAGGTTGCTACATTGTAGGAACACTTACATGATACAATTGAAGAAAAAGAAGATATTGAAAGAGAGAATGAGAGAGTAAGGAAAGAGAATGAAAAGATAAAATAAGAGTTGAAAGATGCAAATAATCTACTAGATAAATTCAGAAAGAGTTCTTCCAAACTTGATGAACAACTTGGAAGGCAGAGGATGAGTGGAGAAAAATGAGGTTTAGGTTTTTTTAGAATTTCAAGCTGGTGAATCTTTTAGCACTAAGGACATCAATGAAAAATAAAATAAACACCCAAGGTGAAAAATAATACTGGCAAAAGAAGGTATAAATTGATATGTTTTAATTGTCATAAGGAAGGTCATATTGTTAATGTCTATTGGTTTAAATGATTCATCCACAAGTAGACCTAGAGGTTCTATTGCTAGATCATAATACTCCTATGGTAGAACTGATAACTACAATGTTATACCTAATACATTTCATGGATTTTTTTACTATTGCAACAAGTTTGGATATAGAGCTAATGAGTGTAGGGAGAGACTCAATAACCAGTGGTCATATAATTACAACAGTCAGAGACCTATCAATCAAGGTAACCATTCATATGTTACTTGTTCTAATTGTCACAATGATGGACATGTGGCTATGAATTCTAGATTGGGGTCATTCAGAGATAATGTTGGACCCTAGAATCCAATAGGTATGGTCTTTTATGTTTGTAACAAGGTTGTTCATCTTTCTAGGCTATGTAGAGAAAGAAAGTATACTAGAGGTCAACTAGTGAACAATGATGAAAATATTAAAAGAAAGGAAACTATTAATGTTGATGAACTCAGAAATGATATGAAGAAGACATGGGTGAGGAAAGGAGAATCGAATTCATCAGATTTAACTAAGAACTACACAAGTCTAGGAAATATGAAGAATTCATCAGTGAACTAAGCACTTTATTTTCTTAAGGGGGGGACTTATAAGTCAAATCATTTACTGATCCCCTAAATTTATGAGTGGTAAGATTCATATGCATTTTTGACATGCCTATTTGTGAGTTAATGATGGTTAGTGAAGATAAATCATTTGTGTGTATATAACAAGTGTTATGTTTTAACTGTTGTGGTTGGTAGACAACGCTATTTTAGCATTATGTCTTACGACTACATTCTCAAATGTTATAAAGATGAGAAAGTAAACTCATTTATCACTTTACATTCTAGCAATTTTTTTTGAATATCATGTGATTACATTCCATAGTGAGAATTATTTGTGTTTGTGGACTAAGATTTCATGTAGGGAATTCTATCGGTTGTCGAAGAACATTAATCGGTGAAGTCGAGGCTATAGCTTGAATTGCAAATGTATTTATAGGAATCGTTATTTTTGTTTTTATTTGTTTACATTATGGATACTCCAATTTTGGTTGACATAATTGATGAGCCAAGACCCATATTCAAGTTACACCTGATGAAGGCAAATGAAAATGATCCAATGGGTGCTCTATCTTTGACACCCTATGGTGTATTATTAACTGAAGAAATTTGTTTGTTTATACACTGGAAACTAGAATAAATTGGATTAATGACATCTATAATGAATTTATTAAGTTGAGAAATGATACGAAGGTAAAATATGAGCATATGCATTTGGTTCAAAAAGGTTTCACTTATGCAGCTGAGATACTTGATGAGTTTCATCTAGAATGGATAAGATATGTTTTGAACATAGTACATGATTAATTCATTTGGTTGGACAAGCCACACAAGATTACAAAGGAGCTAACCAATAGAGCTACTAGATTTTATGTGACCGATGAAGCACCTACACTATGAACTATTGTTGTAAATTTGGTTACTCACTTAACCAAATCCAAACAAGATCACTCAGCCATGACTATCAAGGATATAATTGACAAGGAAGTGAGATTCACTTCAATGGTTATAGGATACAGAGTATACTAGTCTAGTCAGTTGAATAGTGTACCTAGTGGAGTTATTCATGTTGCATACATAATGGTGAAGGAAGATGCAAAATATGATCTTTCTGAGATGGTGAGAATTCAATTCCTTATGAACATGGAGAAGATCAAGAAAGATAAGAAGAAATCATTCAAATGTGGATCACTCCTGGTATGTGTAATCCCCTAAAAATGGTCTAGTAGACTATGAGCCCCTTTATAAGCATTAAAATTTAAATACTAGACTATATCTTGTTCTTAATCAGTTTTGCATATTTATTTAATCTCTTATTTTCTTGATCAAAGCACTACTTAATCATTTATTTAATTATATCCTAAAGTTTGACCACTTTATCCTAAGATTTATTTAATTAAGAGAACATGCTCCCTTTTATTTAAATGAAAAAACTTTTAATTAAACAATAAATCCACCTTATCCTATGTGTGCACATGAAAAAGGAATTTCCTAATTTAAAATAAAAAGAAAAAGAATTTTTGTCTACACATTGAATGCACACTTTCCAAGATGAGTGGAATCTCCTTTTGCCTCTTAATCCTAGCCACTCATTTCTTTTGCCTCTTAGTCTCCTTCACTCCCACCAAAACCCTACCTAGCCTTTAATCTCAGCCACTCATTTTCCACCTCTTAATCCTAGCCCTTCATTTTCATATCAATTCTATAAAATGAGGCTCTCTCCTCACTCTTGAAAAAGGATAATCGATTACTCACTCATGTTATTGTTATGCTATCACTTTGTTTACTTGCATTCTTAGAGCATTCTTGAGCACTCTTGCATTCTAGATTATTATTTCCTTATTGTATTTAGCTTAAATCACATAGCTTAACTAGAGGGTATTGTAATCTTGTTAGATTAGCTTTGCTTTTTTTGTTCTTGCATTTGCATCATAGCTTAGGTCTTGCATTTTATTTTAGATTATCTCTTATTTTCATTTTCATTTGAATCTTCCATTCTATAGTGCACCTTGCAAGGATATTTTCTTAAGGTTCATTTGAGAGCCACCATTCACACTATCTTAGATTATTGCACGTCATAGTTAGGAAGCTATAAGCCATTTCTTGAGACTTCATTTTTCATGGATTCTCTCAAGTATAATGGTTTATAGAAGTGTGTCATTTTGATCACACATTTTTGGCACCAACCATGGGGCTAATACCCTTAATTTTCCTTCATCTTATTCACATTTTTTGGATTTTCTAATCTTTACATGGATGTTTTATTGAATTTTTTCAAGGCTAACCCTTGTGCAGGTTGAGTTGAAGACAAAATCCTAGGGTTTTGTGAAATATTTGATCATATCTCACAAATGGCTAGGAGTTTGGGTTTGAAATGTTTACTGCATGTTAAGGATGGTTCAAAGGTGTCTCAATCTAAATATAATATTTTTCAGATCATTTTTCCATGAGTTATAATTGTTTTATGATTTTTCATAAAAATTTGTTTATGGTCACAAATCAGTGTATTTTTCAGAAAATTTTACATTTTTGGAAAGCTCTGCAAATTCTATAGGGGTTATGTTCTTTGTGTTTTTAGTTTTGATGAAAAATAATGGCTTAAAAAAATGATCATTGAAAACTGGTCTATTTTGATAAATAGGGTCTCTAGGGAAAAAATTAATGTATTTTTTCTAAAATTCTTACATTTTTGGAAATCTATCAGATTTTTAGCAGGGGTCTCTTCATTGCATTTCTATTTTTGGGGCCGAAATTATAGCAAACAACTCAGATCTTATTGACTAGGTCAAAGGCAAAAAAAAAGTGATGAGCTTGCACTTTATTTCCTACTTCATTTCATTGCATCTTTCATTCTAGGGTTGTTGATTAGGTTTTATTGTAGGGTTTTGATCTTTTTATTTATCTTCTAACAATAGTTTTGCAAAAAATTTGGCCAAGACAAAAGCATTAAGACTACTAATCCATTTTCTTTGCAGGACGTTGTTGAAGACTTGAAAAATCTAAAACTACTCATATCATTTGTTTTGCAAGTTGCCTTGGAGATACAAATAAATATTGTGTCTTTGGTTATTCATTTTTTTTAGGCACCTAGATTAATTAGGAAGGTTTATTTCTTTTGGTAGTTGAGTAGTAGGAAATTATTCTCTTATCTCTTTCGAGATAATCATAAATCTAGACCTACTTGATTCATCACTTAGAAATGAATCTTGGGTAAATGAACATGTGCTTGATGTTTTTGGGAGACACTATGGAGTAGGATAGTATGCTCTTTTCCTTATGGAAAATCATAAATCTTGACCTTCACTAGCTATCCATTTACTTTTCTTACATTAACCTTTAGAGGGCCTGCCAAGAGAGAAATCTTTTGGCAACAACCCAAGTGGGGAACAAGCAAACCCAGATACTCCACCCCACTATAATCAAAAGCTTCCTTAAATCCAAAGAAATGGAAGACTTGGCTATATCTAATTCTAAGGTCTCTTCATATGCAGGGCCTCAATCTTGCTAAGCAAGACTACACTTGACTAGGCGCTTGTAGGACCATTTTTGGTCTCAATCCATTTTACAAGACTACAAGGGGAGTAGATTCAAATTTTATAGGGCCAAAAGGTCTCAATATTTCTTGTGAGACTACATTTTAAGTTCTTTTAGGGCTATAGGTCTCAATTTTCCTTGCGAAACTACAAGGGATAATCATGAACGGATGTCCTTACTAGACACTTTTAGATAGAAACTACTTGAATCACCTCTGAAAGTATCATAATCTTTGTGCAAGGATCGATCCAAGTGGGTTATCTGGATCACCTGAAGATTTTAAACTCACCATATATATTCCCAAGGGAGTTCTAAATCATGAGTGTGGCATGAGGGATCCTATGTGATTTGAGCATTGACCCTATTTTCAAAACTCACAGCGTGCATAGTCTTGGAAAAAGTCAACATCACTTTTGTGTGAGGCAAAGAAATATAAAGTGTGGGAAAATATTTTTATACTAAACCAAATTGTCCTTAGTTATCTTATTTTTGATGTGTCTTTGATCATGTTAAGACTCATGGAAATCATTTGAACATACACATGACGATACTATTCATAGGGTTTTTCGTTGAGACCTCACAAATGCTTGTATCATGCAAGGTATATTTGTCCCTTGCTTGATTGTTTGAAGACTACTCTATGTGTCACATTTTCTTTGAAAACTTGATTCTAAACTTCAAACTTGTTGTTAGAACTGAAATTGCTTACTGTCACAAATTGTTAATCGATCAAAACAAGGTTTTTGAGTCAAAAAAATGGCATTTTATGTTTGTTGTCTCAATCTCGCCTGCAGTAGTGAGAAATATCACATGACATAAATCTTTTTTACTGAGGTCTATATTATAGTTTTTGATCAGAGTAGTTTTGGCCTTTAATTTTCTCTTAGCTAGTTTAAGAATTTTATACTTGACTATTTCTGGTTTCTTTGTCTGAAACTAGTAGGTTAGGGGTTGTCTTTAGCTAAAAAAGATTACCTAGATACCTTGGTTACATTCTTGATTAGTAAATTTGTTCACTTGTCTATCTCTTTTGGCTATCTTTATCCTTATATTGACATTATCTATTGACTTAAGTCACAAGTTTCATACACAGGGATCTTACTTGCAGCTTGGGCACTATGTGGTAAGTCATCTTGATCTTATGTTACTCTCTTTTACTTTTGACAAGTGAACACTTTTCTCTTTTAGGGTGGCAATCAATTTGTCTTGTGTCATCTTAATTATCTCTTTACATTCTCATTCATGTTAGTAAAAACTATATATTAGATTGACCAAGGAAAGCAACCTCCAATTAGCTTTGACAAATTTCCTTTTCCTACTAGAAGTCGGCATCATCAAGACAAAGAACCTCTAGTTACCTTTGACAAAGAGGGGGATAGTACCAAATTTTGGTTTGATCCTTTTGGAAGCACCTTTGATAGCACCTACAAGACACTTCTTGCCTCCTCGAGATCTGACAATATTTTATCTCACCATGTCTAGAGAAGAGCATAAAAAGTGATTGAATGATCTCTTTGAACACAATCAAAGATTAAGAAAAATGGAGTTAGAAAGAAAGGCTTACATGGAGGAAAAAGAAACCTTCTTGGCTCAACAATTCAATACCAATTTCCTTAGAGATCATGGGAATAATACATGTCCAAGACCTCCCCCAAGGTCACAACAAGATGGATTTGATTCACCTCCAATATCTTCACATTCTAGGTCTAACTCTCAACATGGAAACAATGTGGAGCATGAGATTACTACATAAGAGCTCCTAAACTTTCAACAAGACAACCGTTATCAAAGACTGATGTTAAAATTATTGGAAAAAAATGGTGATCAATATTTCATTCACTTGGCTTCTAAAGGGCTAAAACTCCCTCATAACTTTGATTTTGATGGATTGATTCGAAGAAGAGAACCCTCACCTTTGGAAGTTTCCATCAAACTTAGAAAGGGAAAAGGAGAAGCCTGAGTTGTCATTTTATATGGAATCCATATTCACTCTACCTTTTTAAAATCATCTATACATGATTCCTTTTCCAAGATATATTGAGATTCCTAAGTATGAAATGTATGATAGAAATGGGGATCCACATGACCATGTCCAACAATTCTATGCTTTGAGTATGGAATGATGGGAATCTCCTCTCCTAGAGCCTTCTATCTCTCTCTAAGACCTTTCTCTTGGTCTTCTTTTATGTTTTATATAACTACCCTAACTATAGGATGCCTCTCTGATCCCCTAACACACTAGGAGCTCTCCACCAACTTCAAACACTCCATTAAACCCTTCTCCATAGCTTTATTCTTTCATGGCTTCCTTGATCACCTAACACCCCAATGGTTTCAACTTCTTATAGATTGGTTTCTTGACTCCTTTTAGGTTTAACCCAACCCCTATGGATCCAATTTTGTGGATCTTTCATCCATTTCCCAATCGAGTTCCAAATTACTAGCCTTTTAGGCCTTGTAGCCTTTTTAGGCCTATTAGCCCTCCTAGACTCTGAAAAGTTAAATTTCCTCTTTAAATCCCTCAAAACCCCTAGAAAAAAAATTACATATTCCTTGTGGGATTTTCCTCGCGTTAAATATTTTCTAGGTCTCAGATATCTACTCTGTCTGTACAATGGACTTTCACCAAACCCCTAAAAATAAGGGTTTCTAGGGCATGATGACTGGTCTGGTTTCTTGAAATTCTTCCACTAATATAATGGGCTCATTTGAACTCCTACTTCCATCAAATGGTCTAAACCTCATTCCCCTACACTCCACTATCACTGATTGGCACATACCAATCAACTGGCAACCTCCATTGTTGCACTACTCAGTCACCCTAGCCAGAATAGCTAGTACTCGCCTAGGGCCTAATTGTTCTCAAGATTCCCCTACACACACACACACTCCACAAGACATATTTAAAATTTATATATGTCTCTAATTTATTCCAAGTGTTCATGGAGTTTGAACCACGGGAACACCAAGAAAAGCCACTCTTTACATGACTGGACCAAAACAGGCCAGTGAAATTACATAATGCAAGAAATTAAACAAAACCTAACCAGAAAGAAAAAATAAATAAAATAATGCCACAAATATATTAGGAATTACATTTTAGACACTCTCTATTCTTTCATTCAATCCATTCAATCCAATAAAGTGATGGATGATGGTTATGTAGCTTAATTACACTGCAAATTGGTTCTTCTCAAACACCAGTCCGTACAATATCCAATCTAACTATCAGATTAGGGTTGAAATAACCTTATATACTTCCATCTCACTTGTCTAGACCCTCTGTTTGGGATTTGGGCATCATAAGAGCCGATTCCTAAAATCTAGGAAATGTTGTCATGACAACTTTAAAAGTTATCATGACAACTTTGACAACTATTGTCAAAATGTCACTTTTTCAACTTTAAGGGTCCTAATTGGTTCCAAACCTTACCAATAGACCTCAAATGACTTAATAACATTAAAAAAATTAAAAATCTTCCCACTTTGTAACTTTGATCAACCCTTTGACTTTTGAGTTGACTTCTAGGTTCTAGACCCCTAGAATCAACTAGACTCAACAGCATACAAACCCTAATCTTTCCCAACTCTAAGCACACCTCAAAAAAAACTAGGGAACTTATAGAATATTCCTTATTCATGGATGGTTGGCCAAACCAACCTACAATCCAAAACTGACTAAAGATCTACTTAAAGACCTTAGGGTGCTCTTGCACCATCCTCCCCCTGCAACAAGAAAGTTAAGGTACTTGTGGTGTCAGAAACTCCTCACTGATTCCATGATTCTTGAGGTCACTCTCAGCTATCCAAGTGGATTCTAACTCTATTTTTTGTCTCCACTTCACTAGATGCTCCATATAGACTTTGTGTCTTGTCTTCTTCTTTACTCTTGAATCCAATATCTTTTCTACTTGTGGCTTGACTTGTTCTAGAGTCTTGAACTCTCCCATATCCTTTTGCACCTTTGTAATGTACTACAACTCATCCATATCTAGCCCCTTATACTTGATCAAATCCTTCACATTGAAGATTGGAGAAATTGACATCTCCTTGGGAACTCCACCTTATAAGTATTAGGCCCATACTTAGCCAATATCTTGCAAGGTCCAATTATTTTCATCTGTAGCTTACTAGGTATCCTCTTTTGTAGTCTTTCCTTATTTAGTAACACCATTACTAATTCTCCCACTTCAAACTGTAGATCTCTTCTTCCCTCATCTCTTTTTTCCTTCAACTTATTATTGGCCTCCATTAAGGTCTTTTACACTTGTTCATACACTTCCTTCGTTGATTGTGTGAATTCATCAGCATGCCCACTAACTCCCTCATATCCTTTGAGATCTCTAAGCTCCATCACACCCCTTGGACTTTTTCCTGTAGTCCTATTAGTGCTATCATTATAGGCAAATTCTGCCTGTGGAATAACTTGCTCCCATCGTTGTCCATATTCCTTTGTCATACATCTAAGAAAGTTCCTAAGAACTCTATTGATTACTTTAGTCTTCCCATCCATTTGAGGATGATAGGCAGATCCATGAGATAATTTTTTACCTAGTCTCTTCCATAGGGTCTTCCAAAAGTGCTCCATGAACTTCACATCCCTATCTACAAAAATTCTCATTGGTAGGCCATGAATCCTCATTATTTCCTTGAAGAACAAGTAGACAATATGGCTGGAATCATGTGTTGTTTTGCATGGTATGAAGTGGCTCATTTTACTAAACCTTTCTAAACCAATTGGAGTCCTAGGTAACCCCATTATTAATTCCATACTTATTCACTCCCAAGGTCTACTTGGGATGGGTAATGTCTGGTAAAGTCCTACATTTGACAAAGTGCCTTTAGCCTTCTGACATATGCCACACTGCTCCACATATCTTCTCACTTCCTTTTTCATCTTTGGCCATCAATAGAACCTTTCCACTAAGTCCAATGTCTTATTTAGTCCAAAGTGTCCACTTAGGCTCCCTTTATGTTTTTCCTGAATGAAGTTCTCCCTCATTGAACCTTTTGGAACACAAAGTTGATTGCCTTTGAATAGCAACCCATTCTGCAATGTATACTCTGCAAACTCACTATGAAAGTGATTCTCAAAATCTTTGCACACTTTGTAAATCTCTAAGAAATATGAATCTCCCTCATATAGGTCCTTAAAACCTTCAACTCATGTACTTTGCAACTGAATTTCTTGGATGGTGAGTAATCCCCTACTAAGGGCATCTGCAACTTTGTTTTTCACCCCCTTCTTATGTTTTATAGTGAAGGTATATGACTGTCGGAACTCCATCCATTTTATGTGCCTCAAGCTAAGCTTGTATTGAATGTTTATGTAACTCAATGCTTGGTTATCTATAAAGACAAAAAACTCTTTAGGAAATAGATAATGCCTCCACTTCTTTAAGGCTTTCACAAGAGCATATAGCTCCAAGTCATAGGAAGAGTACCTAGACTTAGCCTCATTTAGTCTTTCACTTAAAAAGGCCACAGGCCTGCCTTCTTGACTTAGGACAGCTCCTACTACAATGCTTCTTTCATCACACTCCACAATGAATGGTTTATCAAAGCTAGGTAACAAAAATATAGGCTGAGTAGCCACTTCCTTCTTCAACCTCTCAAACCCCTCATTAGCTGCCTTGGTCCACACAAACTTTGTTTTCAATCCTCCTTTTATAGTTTCTAGGACTAGAGCACAAATCTCACTAAACCTTCTAATAAACTTCCTATAGAATTGGGCTAAGCCATGGAAGCTCCTAACTTTAGTCCCTATCTTAGGAATAGGCTAGTTTAATATGGCCTCTACTTTCTCTTTTTCCATTTCAAATCACCCTTGGAAACTACAAAGCCAAGGTAGACTAACTCTTCCTTCATGAACTCACTCTTCTCAAGGTTTATGGTGAGTTTCTCCTCCTACAACTTCTTCAACACTAACTCCAAGTGTTTCATATGATCCTCTTTCATTTTACTGAATATGAGGATGTCATCTAAATAGACCACTACAAAAACTCCTATATAGTCCTTCAAGACCTCATTCATCACCCTCATAAAGGTGATTGTTGCATTGGTAAGCCCAAAGGACATAACTAACCATTCATACAACCCCTCTATAGTCTTAAATGTATACTTCCACTCATCACCCTCCTTCATCCTAATTTGATAGTACCCACTCTTTAAGTCAATTTTAAAGAATTACTTAGCACCCCCCAAGCAATCCATCAAGTCTTCTATTCTAGGAATTGGAAATCTATACCTGATATTTATCCTATTTATAGCCCTAGAATCAATACACATCCTCCACTTACCTCCCTTCTTAGGAGCCAACACCACTGGGATAGCACAAGGGCTAATGCTTTTTCTAATCAATTCTTGATCCAAAAACTCTTACACCTGTCTGGCTATCTCCTTGTTTTTCTTTGGTGTCATCTTGTATGCAGCTTTGTTTGGCAAGGATTCTCCTGGTATGAAGTCAATTTGATGACTTATCTCCCTCTTTGGTGATAGTGAAGCTGGTGTACCCTCACAAATTATATCCTTGAACTGATCCAATAGTTCTCTCACCTCTTTTGGCATAGGTGCTTGCTTATGAGTCTCCTCCTCCTTTAGCCTTAACAAGATTGCATAGCCAACTTCTTCATCTTTCATATCCCTTAGGAATTCTTTCCCATTCATCAACATGACACTAGATTGTACCTTCTCCACTATGTCCTCTTCTATTAAAGATGGTATTTTGAAAGTTACCCCATTTTTCTTGAAGGAGTACTTGTTATCTTTCTCATTATGGATAGCTTCTTCATCATACTGCCATGGTCTACCAAGAAACAGATAGAAAGCATCCATTGGAAACACATCACATAGTATCATATCCTGATACTTTCCAATAGCAAATTCTACCCACACTTGTTCATTCACCAAGATGTTTTGACCCTTATTCAACCATGTAACTTTATAGGGACACATATGTAGGATTTTTGTAAGCTTCAACTTCTCTACTGCCTCCTCAAATATGACATTATCTATTGACCCTGAATCAATGATCACCTTGCACACTTTCCCTAATATCTTGTAATTTACTCTGAAAAGAACCCTCCTCTACTTGTGCTCATCTTTGGTGGGTGTCTTGATCAGTATCCTTCTCAACATAAGGTGTTCTCCTTTCTCTGAATCTAGACTCACCTCTGATTGTTTAGAGTAATCTTCTTCTTGGACATAAGCTATCTTCTTCTCCACTTGTGAAGATGGACATCTATATGCAGGATGCCCCATCTATCCACAATTGTATCATTTCATAGAAGAAAAGTGAGAGCTTCTCCCAAAACCTCCTGATCTTCCTCTGCCACTTTTATAAGAACTTCTTCCTCTGTTATTGTATCCACCCCTACTTCTTGTTTCTTTTCCTTAATCTAAATATCTGGAGTCACTTTTTCCTCTACTATCACTACCTCTTCCACTTGAACCTCCTCTATGGCCACCTCTATTGTCTCTACCCCTTCCTCTACCTCTGGAGATAGAATCCTGCCTCCTCTTGAGTTTCTCTTCCACTTTCAAAGCCATTTGAAAAAAACTATGAATGGAAGTTAGGGTAAAGAGACTAAGTTCCTCTTGAATGTTCCACCTTAATCCATTAAGGTATCTTGCAACTTTGATACTCTTTATCTCCTGGATTCTTGATCTAACACAGTTTTTTAAATTTTTCAGTATAGGCTAGCACATCTAGGTCTTTTTGCCTAAGGTTCTGCCTCTTCTTATGTAGTTGAATGTCATAATCTTCTAGAAGATAATTCTCCTTCACCTTTGCAACCATTGTTTTCCAATTTTCTATGGGCTTCTTTCCCTCTTTCTCTCTTTCTTCCTGCAAGAACTTCCACCATGTGAGTGCTTTCCCCCTTAGCCTTGATTTGGCTATCTTCACCTTTTGTGCTTCTAATCACATCACACTCAAAGTGATTCTCCATCCCTTCAAGCCATTCCATAACCATTTTAGTGCCCATCTTACCATAGAATACTGGTATTCCTTCTAGATCCTTTCCACTCAATGCCTTATGTGCTTTGAGGGATGGTTCTTCAGGTAGAGGAGGTTCAGGCTCTAGTTCTAGCTCCTCTTCTACTAATTTCTTTCCTTTATCTATCCCTTCATGTATTTCTTCTCTCTAATTTCTAGAAGTCTCTACCACTTCTGCCATCTTGATCTTCATTTCCTCCATTGCTTCTTCAAGAAGCATATTCCTTCTTTGTTGCTCTGACAAATCCTTGGCCAACTCTGCATTGGTCACCATGATGTTCTCACCTATGGATTCACTCCACTTTGACATGCACTAATTCACTCCTAAGCATTTCAATGGCTCTGATACCAATTTGATGGGGATATCCTCTCCTAGAGCCTTCCATCTCTCTCTAAGACCTTTTTCTTGGTATTCTTTTAGGGTTTCTATCACTACCCTAACTAGAGGATGCCTCTCTGATCTCCTAACACACTAGGAGCTCTCCACCAACTTCAAACACTTCATTAAACCCTTCTCCATAGCTCTATTCTTTCATGGCTTCCCTAACACCTAACACCCCAATGGTGTCAACTTCTGATGGATTGGTTTCTTGACTCCTTTTAGGTCTAACCCAAACCCTATGGATCCAATTTTGTGGGTCTTTCATCCATTTCCCAATCGAGTTCCAAATTACTAGCCTTTTAGGCCTTGTAGCCTTTTTAGGCCTATTAGCCCTTCTAGACTCTGAAAAGTTGGATTTTCTCTTAAAATCCCTCAACACCCCTAGAACCAAATTACATATTCCTTTTGGGTTTTTCCTCCCCTTAAATATTTTCTAGGTCTTAGATGTCTACTATGTCCGTACAGTGGACTTTCACTAAACCCCTAAAAATAAGGGTTTCTAGGGCATGATGGTTGGTCTGGTTTCTTGAACTTCATCCACTAATCTAATGGGATCCTCTAAACTCCTCCTTCCATCAAATGGTCTACACCTCATGCCCCTACACTCCACTATCACTGATTGGCACATACCAATCAACTGGCAACCTCCATTGTTGTTGCACTACTCAGTCACCCTAGCTAGAATAGCTAGTACTCACCTAGGGCCTGATTTTTCTCATCCCCTAAACACACACACACTCCAAAATCCATATTTACAATTTATATACAAGGCTCTAATGTATTCCAAGTGGTCATGGAGTTTGAACCACGAGAACACCAAGAAAAGCCACTCTTTACATGACTGGACCAAAACAAGCCAGTGAACTTGCAAAATGCAAGAAATTAAACAAAACCTAACCAGAAAGAACAAACAACTAAACTAATACCACAAAGATATTATTAATTACATTTCATAAACTCTCTATGCTTTCATTCAATCCATTCAATCTAATAAAGTGATGGATGATGGTTCTATAGCTTAATTACACTGCAAATTGGTTCTTCTCAAACACCAGCCCGTACAATATCCAATCTAACTATCAGATTAGGGTTGACATAACCTTATATACTTATAGCTCACATGTCTAGACCCTCTAGTTAGGATTTGGGCATCATAAGAGTCGATTCCTAAAATCTAGGAAATGTTGTCATGACAACTGTGACAACTTTTGTCAATATGTCACTTTCTCAACTTTGAGGGTCCTAATTGGTTCCAAACCTTACCAATCGACCTCAAATGAATTAATAACATCAAAAACTTAGAAAATCTTCCCACTTTGGAACTTTGGTCAACCCTTTGACTTTTGAGTTGACTTCTAGGTTCTAGACCCCTAGAATCAACTAGACTCAACAGCATATAAAACCTAATCTTTCCTAACTCTAATCACACCTCAAAACACACTAGGGACTTTATAGAATAGTCGTTATTCATGGATGGTTGGAAAAACCAACCTAAAAGCCAAAACTAACTAAAGATCTACTTAAAGACCTTAGGGTGCTCCTGCAACATGGAATTTATGCATGATGACACTTATCTTATGATACTCTTTCCTAGGAGTCTAAATGGCCAAGCCATGGAGTGTTTCACAAAAATCACACCTCCACTCAAGTCTTTTGATGATTTAATGCAAATTTTTATTTAATAATACTCTTATAATATTCAACACCCTGTGATAATGCTTGACCTATGCAACATCAAACAAAAACAAGGTGAACCTTTTGTTACATTCTTTCAAAGATGGAGAAAGATACACTCAAGATACCCATGATAGCTTCTAGAAAATGAGAAGATTGATATCTTTGTTAATGATCTCATATCTGAGTTGTATTATGATCTTATAAAGCAAGTCTTTTTCACCTTTAATGATATGATTGAAAGTGCTTTCTGAATAGAGGATGTTTTGTTCCAAAAGGGTGAGATCACATTGAGCAAGGATAAGTCCACAAATAGTAATGGATATAACAAATACAAGAATAAGCCTTGGACTAAGAACAAGCATGTGGTCAATGATGTTTTTGTTGATGAGTCAGCTTAAAGATTCCATTTCAACTTGGCTAGTTTTATCCTAACAACCAAACTATGAGAAGCAAAAAGATCCAATGATTCTAATAAGGATAAATCTTCATGGGCACCTAAGCCTAAATGTGATTTTACTCCCTTGGGAGATTCATATGATGTGATACTTAAGACTTTACTTGAAAACAAGATTATCACACTACCTGAATATGTTAAACCCTATGAGCTAGAGATGAAACCTAAGTGGTGGAATGACAATCATTATTGTGAGTATCATAAGAACAAAGGACACAACAGTGAAAATTGCATAAAGCTGAAACATGTCATTCAAGATCTTATTGAGGATGGGAAAAATGGAGTGGATGGTCTTGTTGAGAATTATGATCAAAAGGCCTTTAAATAACCATTCCCTAAGTATGACAAAGGAGAAACATCAAATAAGGATGAGGGAGCTTAGATCAAATATACTTAGGTGAACAGTAACAATGTTATTAATATGCTTGAACCTATGATTGAAAATGTTAACATGGTGAGACCTAATGGACCCAACTATGATTCTGATATTAATGAGGCACCTAAGGTTATCTTGAGAGGTATTGGTTCTTCCACACAATCCCAATCTTACAATGAGTGTAACCATATGATCATGCTTAGAGGTGTCCACTGTCCTTCACATAGGGAAATTATAAATGTTGTCACTAGAATTCAGCCCAAAGTTATGCTCTGAGGTCCTACTTCCTCCAAGAAAGCTAATCATAAGCAAGTAGCATCCTCTTCCAAGAAGGCCTCTACTTCTAGTAAGTCAAACTATAATCTAGTAGATCAACTTCATTGTACTCCAGCCTAGATTTCAATCTTTGAGTTGATATAATTATCACCTATACATAAGGAGATCTTAGAGAAATATTTACAAATAGAAAATGTCCCCAAAGACATTGATACTAATCAATTTCAAACCATGGCTAATCATATTGCTGCTCCACATTACCTTTAATTTTCTGAAGAAGACAACAAGTATTTAAGTCATCCCCGTAACCTTGCCTTACATATTGAAATCCAAATCTACCAAACCCAAGTCAAATGTGTGCTGATAGATAATGGCATTGGGTTAAATATTTATTCTTTCAGTGTGATTAAGTAGTTGGGATTGTCAGAGTTCATCATTGATCCAAGGAAGAAAATTACTATTAGAGCCTATGACAAAGTTGAAAGGTCTTCCAAAGGATTGATTGTGTTACCTATTTGGGTTAGTCTAGTAGAAAAAGATGTGGTCTTTAAAGTTCTTGATATTTCCCTTGCATACAACATATTTCTAGGGAGACCATGGATCCATGATATGCAAGTGTTCCCTCTACCTAGCATCAATGTATTCCTTTCAACGGTATCAAGATTTCTATTCCAAGGGATAATTCTATGCCTATCAATACACTTAGTGTTGAATCCTTAGTACCACACAATAGAGTTTTTGATGAATTTAAGAATAGTCTTGTTGATTGTGAGAAGTTAAAAATGCTAAATATTGGAATGGGGAATATCGACTAGATTCTATTGCTACACTCCCAGTATCCCCTCATTCTTATGGAAAACCTTTAGAGGATAATAAACCTTCAACTTATGCTATGAAATGCTATGGGACCTTTGTCCAATCCTTAGTACTCCTAGAAGATGAAAAAGAAGAACAAGCTATTAGAGAATGGATCTATAGAGAAAAGGAATTGAAGAAGTTGTGCTTATTGTAGCAGTCTCTCCCAAAAGAAATGGAAAGGGCCATGAATTCCTAACTAGGATGGGTTTCTCAGGTCATGGTCCTTTGAAAAATAAGAAAAATTCTTATGCTCAACCTATGAATCATGCAAATGGAATGGAATCTAAGGATAAGACTGGATTGGGATTCTCTAATGAGAAACCTATTTTTGACCCATCTCCTGATAATTCTAGTGAATCTAAAGAAGAGATTGTGCCTACTCGCACTTTTAACCAAGATGGGGAAATTTGTTCCCTCTATTGTCATCCTTTGGAATGAAGAAGGACCTTCACTAGAACATAATGATAAAGCTTCTACATCACACCAAAATGATGAGTCATATGTTGAATATCCTAATAGAGAATGTATTCGCAAGAACATGGAATAGTTGTTACAAAGAGGACATAGTACTGACTCATAGGAATATGAATTGGATTATCTCTCATTTGAGTCACTAGAATTGGGAATAGATGTGGTGCATACTTATGATAACCAAACTAAAGTGGTCAATGAGTCACCTATAGGACCTGACAAGAAAAACTTATATGTTTCTTTCATTGATCAAGTTAACCACTCTAGGAATCAGATGGATCTAGTTACTTTTGAGGGAGACCTTATAGACTCTAAACATCTTATCACTAGAGATGACCTCCCTCATATCAATTCTTTGGAACCTACCACTTCCCTTCCACTTACGTGCCCTGACCTTATTGATTGGTCACAACACAACCAGTAGCCTACATTACCTTCTTTCCAAAATGACTATGAAATAGATTGCTACCTTAATGCTATTGAGCCCGTAGTTTCTTCCACTAGTGAAACAACAACAAACATGATTGAGATAGATATCAAGTACCTTAGTCAAAAAAATAAAAATAAAATTGAAACATAACAGGTGCTCTAATGGCGAAAACCACTTTGTGACGGTGTTAGAGCCTAAAAAGGTAAAAACAAAAGACATATCTAAGGGTGAAAACCTCTTTGAGGCACCCGAGGATGAGGTACTTGGTAGTATGCCTAGTTATTTTCAAGATATATCTTCATTTTTTATAGAGCCAACACAAACTAGAAATCTTGGGACAACTGAAGCACCTCAGATCATACATTTGGCTCAGTCTCTGTCAGTTGATGAAAAACAATAGTTCACTAAGTTCTTCAGGGAGAAGAAAATTAATTTTTCTTGTACATATACATATATGCCATGGTTGGACACTAATCTAATTATGTGTCATCTATCTATAGCTCCTGGTGTTAAGCTAGTCAAACAAAAATTAAGAAAGATGCATCCACAACTAGCTCTCCTAGTCAAAGCTAAATTAGAAAAAATCTTGAGTGCTAGATTTTTACAAGCTATAGCTTATGCTGAATGGATCTCCAACATTGTACCTGTATCTAAACATGATAAATCCATTTGTGTATGTACTGATTTCCAAGATCTTAACAAATTTTTCCAAAAAGATGACTTTCCACTTCCAAACATAAACATGATAGTGGATATGACTGAGGGTTATGAAATGTACTCTCTCATGGATAGTTTCTCGAGATACAATCAGATTAAAATATCTCCTAAAGATCAACAAAAAACTTCCCTCACATGTGCATGGGGAACCTTTTGTTGGAACGTCATGCCATTTGGCCTCAAAAATGTCAAGGCTACCTATCAAAGAGCTATGAATACTATCTTTCATGACATGATGCATATAAATATGGAGGATTATGTGGATGATACCTTGGAAAAATATAAAAAAGGAACACACATCTTGACGACTTGAGTTTGATCTTAGATAGAATGGAACAATTCCAACTTAGATTAAACACTAAGAAATGTGCTTTTGGAGTCACTTCAAGAAAATTACTTGGATACATCATTTCAGCTAAGGGAATAGAGGTTGACCCCAAAAAGGTCCAAGCTATAATGGAGATGCCACCTCCCAAAAATATAATTCAATTAAGGAGCCTACAAGGACACCTTTAGTCCATCAGGAAGTTCATATCTCAACTTGTTGACAGAGCTCAACCTTTTAATAAAAATCAACACAAAGGAGCTTCATGTACATGGAATAAGGAATGTGAGACAAGTCTCAATTAGATAAAATAATATTTGACCAAACCTCTAGTCTTAATGCCTCCTATTCTAGGGAAACCTCTTACTTTGTATATCTCAGCTACAACCATGTCCTTAGGTCATTATTGGCACAACAAGATGAACATGGGAAGGAAAGAGCTATATACTACATCAAAAAAACATTAGTAGCTTATGAAATAAATTTAAAAAAAGTTGGAAAAGCTTGCATTGCAATGGTATTTGTGTCTGAAAAATCTAGACATTAAATACTGGCATATACTACACAACTTGTCACAAAAACTGATCCTTTGAGATATTTACTAAATAAAGCTACTCTTACTGGTCGAATTGCTAAATGGATGATGATTCTCTCTAAATTTGGAATTGAGTATGTTGATCATAAGGTCATAAAAGGAAAATAAATTGTTGATTAAATAGATGAATTCCCTCTATAAGATGATGCTCCTATACATATTGATTTTCCTGATTCATCCATTATGTATGTGACTGAGCGAACATGGAAGATGTTATTTGATGGATCTCACACACATAATGATGTTGGAGCTGGTGTTTTTTTTGTCACACCTCATGGATACAATATCCCAAAGAATCAAAGTCATATAAGTTATAATTTCCTTGCACGAACAAGATAGCAGAATATGAGGCTTTGACAAATGGGATTAGAATGGCTATTGAATGGAGGATCACTAAGATACATATTTTTGGAGACTCTCAGCTCATTATAAATTAGACTAATGATGACTATAAAACCAAAGATGAGAATTTGGTTCCTTACAAGAATATTATTGATGATCTCAATAATTACTTCACTTTCGTCATATTCTAGCAAATCCCTAGATCCAAAAATACGGTAGTTGATGACATGGCCACTTTGGATTCTATCTTACAATTGGAAGAGTACAAGTGTAGATTTCAATTCCTTGTGGAAGAACTACACTACCCTTCCTATGATTCCCCTGACAATCATGTCATATGTAACATGATTGGTCATGATTCCTCTCTATATGCTAAAATTTACTCTTACCTGCATGACCAAGTCATTCCTGATAACCTAACCCGTAATGAGAAACAACAACTCATTCACAATGTTTCCCATTATATCCTCATCTCTGGTGACTTTTTTAGGAAGGGTATAGATGGAACACTTCTTAGGTGTCTAGAGAAATACGAGTCTAAATGTGTGTTAGCTGAAGTCCATGATGGCATATGTGGGTCCCACTCTAATGGCCTTGTGCTAGCTTGAAAGCTACTGGGGGTTGGTTATTATTAGCCTACTATGCAGACATATGTTTTGTGTTACACTAAGTCTTTTAAGAAGTGTCAGATACATAGGAATCCGATCCATATTTTAGACAGGGAACTTATTCCATCTATTACACATTGGCCTTTTCAGCAGTGGGCTTTTGATCTAGTGGGTCAAATACAACCTAACTCATCTAGTGGATACAAGTTTATCATTACTGTAATAGAATATTTTACAAAGTGGGTTGATTTTGTTCCTCTTTTGGTTGCTACTAGGAAACAAGTGTCTTTGTTCATCCTCAATCATATCGTTTGTCGCTATGGCATACCTTACTCCATAGTTATCGATAATGGAGGATAATTCAAAAATAAGGATCTCAAGAAATTAAGTAAACAATTCATGATTAAACAATATTGGTCCTGTTAGTAATAACTGAGAGGGGGGGGTGAATTAGTGGCCTCAAAAATTTATCCTTTTAAACTTTAATCCACCAATCAATACTCCTTAGATTATTAAGTCCCTACAAGATGTATGCCTTGAAATACTTGAAATAAATAACTGTCTGTCGGTTTACCTTGTCTGTCCTTATTCTCCTTGATTACCGATAAGCAGTAAAACTTATTTACCGATACTCGGTAAATATGCAGAGTATACCAATCAATCCAAAAATGCATATGTGAAATGTGAAACAATAAAGTAATAAACCATACACACATAACACATGGATTTTAACATGGAAACCCTGTTAAGGGAAAACAAACCACCGGGACCGGTACCCCAAATTTTCACTCTTCTAAAGTGAGCCTTATTAGGAGCCAACCCTATTAAAGGTTACAAACACATGGTTAAGTGTGACCTTGTTAGAGGATTTTATACATAGGTTGTCACTTAGTATCTAGCATCTACACTACCATCCTTGAATCAGCCTTTAGACTGTCAATAGGCTTTATGCTAATCTTACTACCATCCTTGAATCAGCCTCCTTCTTAGACTGTCAATAGGGTTTAGGTAAGACTGATGCTACTATCATGAATCAACCTTTTTGGTAATCTGTTAGGATATACCTCAATTATAGAAGACAGTTAAGTCCTGCTCTGTTAAGAGACTTAATGCTTTAATGGTTAAAATGAAACACAATGACCTGTTTCTAATGCAACTTTGAATTGCAGATATTCAAATCTATTTATGTACAATACCTCTCTGATCAATGTATCAATTCAATTCCTTTGTACTTCACACTTTCTGCTCTGTGATGTTGTGCTTCAGTGTTCATTGGTGTCTGCAAAATTCTTTAGCTCTCCCTTAGCTTGATTGATCAGGACTATATGAAGTTCATCCTTCATCAGTTTCTTTTCAGCATCTTCTTTTAATTCACTCCCTCGTGTATCTGATTTCTTTCAGAAATGAATTATGTGTGTCTCTTATATAGACATGATCTTCCTTAATTTTTGATTCTTGATTCTTGACGTGAAAAACAATCCAGCCAAATTGATTTATGGCTTTAACTCCTAATTTATCTCGTAGTAATCTTCTTGCCAACTGTATAAATCTTCTTTAAAATAATTACTTAACTGTGGTCGAATAAAACAAATAAAACAATCAGTTAAGGCTATCTTTAAGCTCTTCCAGCTAGATATTTTGTCATTTTTTTATCTCTCTGTTCTGTCGGTCAATTCTACAGTTCACCATCAGTGACAACTACCATTTCCCTTGGTGTAAGTTCAGTTAGCTTTGGTATCTCCATCCGTTGGGTATCATTGGATCTTGCTCATCAGGAAACTCTATTTTCAGCTCATCGGGCATCCTGTAATTCTTCTTCGTTGGGAAACATTGTCTTCTGCTCGTCAGGCAACACTGTGACTTTATCTCTATTTTTACTGATGGTGTGCCCTCTGTCGGTGTGGTCTATCACTTAGTTAATACTTGACTTTTATGCATTGTTGAAAGCATAACCTCTATTCCATTGATTCTCTGAAGTCTTTGGTATTATGTATATGACCATATAGATGATATCAAGTTGACATCAATGACAATATAGACCAATAACTAGTTTAATGTTTTGCATCATCTTCAACTTAACATTATCAAGCATTCAATCAATTACATGTCATCAATCTCTCCCTTTGGCATTAATGGAAACATGCTATATTATCACACTATACTATTTCTAATACAACATGAAATACAATTTTTTAAAATTCATCAAATTACCAAAGAGTTTGTTTTGATAACCAAAAAAAATGTCTGACTGTCGGCAAGCTCTATGTTAGGTTAGATTTGATTCTTGCAGCTTTCCTTATTTCTCCTTCTGATGTGTTGTGACTTCTATCTGTGTCAATTTCTCTCTTTTGACATTTCTACTTCTTGATGTCACTATCTCTTGTTTCAATCTCTCCCTATGGATATGATCTCTTCCTATTAGGAGTAATCTGATAATGAATAGTTTTTGAAGTTTCTAATGATAATATGGATACATTCTCTCCCTTTGACGAAAATTCCAAACAAATATTTGTCAAATATCTGACATTCTATCAAACAATTTCTTTATCCATAATATATTCCTTGAATTTCCATTATCCATCATCAATATAACAATATGTTTTGGTGCTTGGTTTTGATAGATACCTTTCTGTATATAGATGTAGCTTTGAAGTTCATTCTCTGCTTGCATCAATCATGAATAATATTCTGATAATATATGGTTGATGCAGCCTTCAGTCCTTTTACTGATTGGTAGACATGGGTTTGACCCCTAGTCTTTTTCTCAGGTACTCAAATGTATCCTTGGGCAGTGGCTTGTTGAAGATATCAGCCAATTTTTCTTTTGATTGCACATATTCAAGTATCACCTCTTTCTCTTGAACTTGTTCTCTTAAATAATGATACTTGATGGCAATGTGTTTGGTCTTTGCATGCATGAATGGATTATTGGAAATATTTATTGCACTAGTGTTATCACAATAGATAATTACTAGTTCTTTTATCTTCATATGCATACCTTCCAGCAACTATTTGATCCATGCAATATTTGAGCAATTTGCAGCAGCAGCAACATATTCTGCTTCTGCAGTAGACTGAGAGATGCATCCTTGTTTCTTGCTAATCCATGTGACAAGTCTGTCACCCATAAAGAATGCTCCTCCAATTGTGCTCTTTTGGTCATCAAGATTTCCAGCCCAATCAGCGTCGGTAAACACTTTCAGTTCAAATTTTCCTTCTCTTCTATACCATAAGCCAAATTCCTTAGTATTCTTCAAATATCTTAGAATTCTTTTCACAGTAGTTATATTTGATTCCTTGGGGTTAGCAAAAAATCTAGCAACAATTCCAACTGCATGTGCAATATCTGGTCTAGTGTGTACAACATACATGAGTTTTCCTATCATTGATCTGTATAGAGTCTGATTTACCTCTATTGTCTTGTCTTCCTTTTTTAATTTGTATCCAATAGCCATCGGTGTTCCAACAAGTTTGGAATCTTCCATCTTGAATATTTTCAGGACTTTTTTGATGTATTTGGACTGTGTAATGAAAATACCTTCACTTTGTTGAATGATCTATAGACCAAGAAAAAACTTGATCTCTCCAAACATAGACATCTCAAATTCTTTTCTCACCACATCAACGAATGATTTGCATAGCATATCATTGCTTCCAAATATAATGTCATCAACAAATATTTCAGCAATCAAAGTGTTAGCATTAGTGTCTTCTTTCAAATAAAGATTACTATTCTCACTAGTCCTAATGAATCCAATACTTATTAGATAGGAATGAAGTCATTCATACTAGGCTTTGGGAGCTTGTTTCAATCCATACAAGGCTTTGTGAAGTCTACATACCATGTTCCTCTTGTATGGATCCACAAACCATTCTAGTTGCTCAATGTATACCTCTTCTTCAAGTATTTCGTTTAGGAATGCTGACTTGACATCCATTTGATATACTTTGAATCCTTTGTATGAAGCATAATAAAGTAGAATTCTTACTCCTTCTATCCTAGCAACAAGTGCAAAGGTTTCTCCATAGTCTATACCTTCTTCTTATGCATACCCCTTGCATACTAGTCTTTCTTTGTTCCTTGTGACTTCTCCATTCTCATTCAGTTTGTTCTTGAATATCCATTTTGTACCAATGACATTCTTGTCATCTGGTCTTGGCATAAGTGACCATGTCTTGTTTTTCTCAATCTGTTCAATCTCATCATTCATAGCACTTATCCATTCTTCATTATCTAGTGCAGCATTGACAGATTTTAATTCAAACTCACAAATTAAGCAATTTGAGTTTAAAGACTTACTTCTTGTCCTTCTACCAGCATTCTTATCTCCTATGATCTGGTCCTCTGGATGGTTCCTTCTTATCTATCTTGCAAGTATAGGTAAATTTCTTTGTGTATCAGTTTGATCTTCATTACCTTACACATTGTCTTGATTATTATCCTCACCATCGGTAACAGCATTCTGACCGTCGGTTGCAACATTCTGTTGTTCTGGATTTAAGCACTGTTGCTTGGGTAGAGTTATGGGTTCTTCATAGTATACAAACTTGTTGTAGTCCTCTGGTTCTTTTGTTCTTTCCAGCTCATTCTTTTCTACAAATTCATCAATCTTCACATTTGCACTTTCAACTATTTTGTTAGAAGCCTTGAGTAGAAATTTAAAAGCTTTGCTTTTGGTAGAATACCCTAGAAAAATACGTTCATCACTTTTGGCATAGATCTTTCCATTTCTATTATCTTTTAAGACATAGCATTGACTACCAAATATTTTGAAGTAACTTACATTGGGTGTTTTACCATACCATAGCTCATAAGGAGTCTTCTTTGAGTCCTTTCTCAATTGTACTTTGTTAAGTGTATAGATAGTAGTGCTAACAGCTTCCCTCCAGAAGATCTGAGTGATGTCCTTCTCTATCATTAGTGTTCTTGCACAATCAATTATTGATCTATTCCTTCTTTTAGCAATCCCATTTTGTTGTGGTGTTCTTAGTGTAGAAACCTATCTTTTTATACCATGCTCATCATAGAAATTACTAAATTCATCTGATATAAATTCTCCTCCTCTATCTTAAACATTTTAGATCCTTACCACTCTATTTTTCTACCATAGCCTTGTACCATTTAAACATCTTGAATGCTTCAGATTTTTCTTTTAGAAACGTGACTATCATCATTCTAGAATAATCATCAACAAAGAGAATAAAATATCTATCTCCATAATATCTCTTTGTCCTCATTGGTCCACATAAATCAGTATGAACTAATTCTAGAATGTCATAAAATGTATGGGTTTTACTTTTGAAACTAGAATTCATCATTTTACCTTTTTGACAATTTTTGCACATGATGTTGTCTGGCTTTGTCATCATCAGTAAGCCTCTTACACTTCTTATCCTTCTTATTTTCATCATGTTATCAAAATTCACATGACACAACCTTTTGTGCCACAACCAAATGTCTTTGTTCTTAGTCATCAGGAAAGTGGGGTTAGTATCATTTAGATAGAATAAGTTACCTTTGGTTTGTTCACCGGTACCAATCAGTATTCCTGATTCATTGAAGATCTTTGCCTTCTTGTTTTCAAATGCTACTTTGTGACCTAAATTATTCAGCTAAGAAACACTCAACAGATTATAATTCAATCCTTTTACCCAATAAGCATTTTCACATTT
>MU225301.1:306206-335465 GCA_018584345.1 Thuja plicata | reverse complement strand
AGTTGTCTTTGTTCAACTTGGGCACATCTCGTCTGTTCATCTTGTGATCTTTACTTAGGTCTTGAAACCTTCCTTCTAAGCACACAAGCTCTGATACCAATTGTTAGTAATAACTGAGAGGGGGGGAGGGTGAATTAGTGGCCTCAAAAAATTATCCTTTTAAACTTTAATCCACCAATCAATACTCCTTAGATTATTAAGTCCCTACAAGATGTATGCCTTGAAATACTTGAAATAAATAACTGTCTGTCAGTTTACCTTGTCTGTTCTTATTCTCCTTGATTACCGATAAGTAGTAAAACTTATTTACTGATACTCAGTGAATATGCAAAATATACCAATCAATCCAAAAATGCATATGTGAAATGTAAAACAATAAAGTAATAAACCATACACACATAACACATGGATTTTAACGTGGAAACCCTGTTAAGGGAAAAAAACCACTGGGACCGGTACCCCAAATTTTCACTCTTCTGAAGTGAGCCCTGTTAGGAGCCAACCCTGTTAAAGGTTACAAAAACATGGTTAAGTGCGACCTTGTTAGAGGATTTTATACATAGGTTGTCACTTAGTATCTGGCATCTACACTACCATCCTTGAATCAGCCTTTAGACTTTCAATAGGATTTATGCTAATCTTACTACCATCCTTGAATTAGCCTCCTCCTTAGACTGTCAATAGGCTTTAGGTAAGACCAATGCTACTATCATGAATCAACCTTTTTGGCAATCTATTAGGATATACCTCAATTATAGAATATGGTTAAGTCCTGCTTTGTTAAGAGACTCAATGCTTCAATGGTTAAACTGAAACACAATGACCTATTTCTAATGCAACTTTGAATTGTAGATATTTAGATATATTTATGTACAATACCTCTCTGATCAATGTATCAATTCAATTCCTTTGTACTTCACACTTTCTGCTCTGGGATGCTATGCTTCACTTTTCATCAGTGTCTGCAGAATTCTTTAGCTCTCCCTTAGCTTGATTGATCAGGACTGTATGAAATTCATCTTTCATTAGTTTCTTTTCAGCATCTTCTTTCAATTCACTCGCCCGTGTATCTGATTGCTTTTGGAAATGAATTATGCTTGTCTCTTATATAGACATGATCTTCCTTAATTCTTGATTCTTGGTTCTTGGCATGAAAAACAATCCAGCCAAATTGATTTACGGCTTTAACTCCTGATTTATCTCATAGTTATCTTCTTGACAACTATATAAATCTTCTTTAAAATAATTACTTAACTGTGTCAAATAAAATAAATAAAACAATTAGTTAAGGTTATCTTTAAGCTCTGGCAGCTAGATATTTTGTCATTTTCTGATCTCTCTATTTTGTCGGTCAATTCTATAATTCATCATCAGTGACAACTGCCAGTTCTGTCATTGTAACTTCAATTAGCTTTGGGATCTTTGTCTGTCATGTATCATTGGATCTTGCTTTTCAGGCAACTCTATTTTCAGCTCGTCGGGCATCCTATGATTCTGCTTCGTCAGGCAACACTGTCTTCTTCTTGTCAGGCATCAGTGTGAATTTATCTCTATTTTTACCGATGGTGTGCACTCCATCAGTGTGGTCTGTCACTTAGTGAATACTTGACTTTTATGCATTGTTGAAATCATAACCTCTGTTCCATTGATTCTCTAAAGTCTTTGGTATTATGTATATGACCATATAGATGATATCAAGTTGACATCAATGACAATACAAACCATTAACTAGTTTAATGTTTTGCATCATCTTCAACTTAACATTATTAAACATTCAATTAGTTACATGTCATCAGGTCCTCAATTTACTACCCTTGAGGTAATGGCTAGGCTGAAGCTTCTAATTGACACTGCTAAAAATTTTGCACAGAACAGTTAACAAATCAGGAAGAGACTGGCACTTAAAAATTAATCCTGCACTATGGGCCTATAGAACTAGCATTCATACATCTACTGGAGCTACCCCCTTTACACTTGTTTATGTATCTAAAGTTGTCTTACTCCTTGAGGTTGAGATACATTCCCTAAGAGTCTCATTAAAGGGTCTCATCATCGATGACGACTATAGAATCATGCGCATACAAGAGATAGAACTTATGGATGAGCGTAGAAGAGATTTATTTGACCACATGAGGGTATATAAGAAAAGGATGTCACAAATCTATAATAAAAAGGCTCATTATAGAGAACTTCAGGTTGGAGATCTCGTCTTGAGAAAGAATCCCAAAAATCAATAGAACAGAGCACAGAAAGGGAAGTTTGAACTGAATTGGCTGGGTCCCTACATAGTTACTACTTCTTTTGGATCTAGTGCATATTAGCTTTCTATGCATAAGGCATAATAACTCCTTGAACCTATCAACATCCTTCATTTGAATAAATTCTATGTATGATGCTCTAGAGCTTTGTACATATGTTAAATGTCCTAGAAAATATCTAAAAAACATAGAATGTCCTAAAAAAAGATCTACAAATCATAAAATGTTCTTAAAAAAGATCTAAAAATCATAAAATGTCATGAAAAAAAAAAAACATATAAAGTCCTGAAAAAATGATCATCCTGGTGAAAACCTAGCAATAGGCGCCTTGATGTATCTTTAAAAAAAATTTGATACATGATCCTGAAAAAAAAATTTTAACAAAAAAAACAAAAGTACAAAAAAATTGAAAAAGAAAAAAATGTGCCTTGGTGAAAAATTGGAAACAGGCACCTTGGTAGAAAAATTAGAAAACAATTCAAGTGGTGAAAATTTGTAAATAGGTGCTACTTGAAACCCATGCACTTATGTCTATCAACTTGTTGCTTTGCGCTCCATACCCTTTCGACTTCCATCTCCAATCTCTTTGGTCTGGGATTGATCTTTGTCTAGGGATAGGGGGCATAAGTTGTATCCTCCTTTCATGTGCGATGATGATTCTTAGTGGCTCAGTACCCCAAATAGTGTTTCTCAACACTTCCTTTAACATTGAGTGTTTCTTAATACTTATCAGATATGCTACCTTGAGTCGATGTTTTGTCTGCAGTCTAGGATTATGCAATATTTCTTCACCTATAGGCATGACTCCTAGTGAGTTGGTCATTATTATTTTTTACACCATGCTTAAATGTAAATGGCTGAGCCATGTTATGACTTATTTTCTTTGTGTGTTGACTGATTAATGATTTTCACTAAATATTTTTTCCTTAGTCTCTACATGATGTTACGACTAGAGAACTAAGGACATGGGGCATGTTCTCTTTGGTTTTTTCCTACGGGTATCACTTTGGTGATCCTGGGTCTCTTTCTTTTACTCCTTGGACACTGCGGAGATCTAGAGATATATCCTTGACTATTACATTGTGTTTTCTTACACATGAACCATTCAGGTCATCTTGGACTCTTATGCCTTGATGCTTATGGTTCCTTGCAACATTAACTTGAAAACAGTGTCTAGGTCATCTTGGCCCTTATGCCTTGGTGCTTACATGTGTTTCCTACATCCTGTCTGATATAGATCATATTCATATCATCATAGTTGTGCACTAGTGACAGTCGTGTGATCTTACGATGTCCCTTAATAAGGCCCGATGATAAAACAAGGACTGTCTAATTGACCCTTGCAAATCATACTTTGCATCTTTGTAGTAGTTTGAATTTTTAGGGTTCATTTTTTTATTTTACATTTGAGTTAGGAGTGAGTCCCCTTCATCATTTTGGATGGATAGTTAGTTATGCCTGATCGCATATCTTTCCTACTGCTCATTGCATTTTGACCTAAATTTTCAAAGTCTCACATTTCCACAAAAAATTTATCCTTACCTAATTTCGATGTCCTGGATCCATTTTTGGGATCAAAATTGAAATCCTCCTTCATCTTGATTTTAAAAATCATATTTTAAAATTATTTTCTTCTAGGCACAGTTGACTGCCCCTTTGAGGTTAATCTCTTGAATCTTTTTGAGGCAATCACCATTTCTTCTTCTGCATCATCATTTCATCACCTTTCTTCTTTTCTTTGACCTAATTCTAATGCTATACCTTTTTTGTCAACCTTATTCAAACTGGGGAAAATTTTCATCACTTGGTGGTCAAACTTGGTCTTGCACGCTTATCAATCATATTGAACCTTATCTTATCCTGATTTGATCAAATCTATCTAATTTTTGCATCTCCTCTACCTCATTTCAATTTTGATCCCAAGGGGCAGGAATAACATATCTTTCAAAGCTACAAATTGATTCTAGCATCTTATTGTCTTGTCTTTCAATCTTTGTTTTAGTGTCCAGATTTTCTTACTATACATTGGAATCTTGCTATCTTTTCTAGTTCTTGTTAGATCAAGTTTGATATTAGTTGCCTTATTGTGTTTTTTCTGATCAAGTTCAAAATTGGATCTCTATTAGTTACCTTAGCATCATCTTTCTTTGACCTAATGTGTTCCCAGATTGCTCACACATTAGTCAAAGAGGGGCAAATCTAATCACCCAAAAATGGTCTAGTATACTATGAGCCCCTTTATAAACATTAAAATTTAAATACTAGACTATATCTTGTGCTTAATCAATTTTGAATATTAATTGAATCTCTTATTTTCTTGATCAAATCACTACTTAATCATTTATTTGATTATATCCTAAAGTTTGACCACTTTATCTGAAGATTTATTTAATTAAGAGAACATTCTCCCTTTTAATTAAATTAAAAACCTTTTAATTAAATAATAAATCCACCTTATCCTATGTGTGCACATGAAAAGGGAATTTCCTAATTTAAAATAAAAAGAAAAAGACTTTTTGTCTACATATTGAATGCACACTTTCCAAGATGAGTGGAATCTCCTTTTGCCTCTAAATCCTAGCCACTTATTTATTTTTCCTTTTAATCTCCTTCACTCCCACCAAAACCCTACCTAACCTTTAACCTCAACCACTCATTTTCCACCTCTTAATCCTAGCCCTTTATTTTCATATTAATTCTATAAAATGAGGCTATCTCCTCACTGTTGAAAAAGGATAATAGATTACTCACTTATTTTATTGTTATGCTATCACTTTGTTTACTTGCATTCTTAGAGAACTATTGAGCACTCTTGCATTCTAAATTATTATTTCCTTATTGTATTTATCTTAAATCACATAGCTTAACTAGGAGGTATTTTAATCTTGCTAGATTAGCTTTGCTTTCCTTGTCCTTGCATTTGCATCATAGCTTAGTTCTTGTATTTTATCTTATATTATCTCACATTTGCATTATCATTTGAATCTTCCATTCTATGGTTCATTTGAAAGACACCATTCATTTGAGTCTTTTCCTATGGTTCATTTGAGAGCCACCATTTACATTATCTTGCATTCTTACACATCATATATAGGAAGCTATAAGATGCTTCTTGAGACTTCCTTATTCATGGATTCTCTCAAGTATAATGGTTTATATAAGTGTATCATTTTGATCACACAATATGTATGTTACTCTACCTACAAAATCATTTTCCAGGAATAGGTTCTATTGCATGGTCAAAGGATACACCAGTAGTAATGCAGACTAAGTAATGCATAAGGACTTTAGGAAATGAATTTAATTCAGTTATGTGGGGTTACTTTAAATATTTTAAAAGTAAAATTCACTTAAGAGAAATAATCCCAACTAGTATTGTTGAGAAGTATAAAGATGATATATGTTTTCTAGTAGATACAGATACTTGTATGTTGCAAGTAGTGCAACCTAGAACATGTTGGATACATGTCATGGGTTATGAAGTTGATGGTGATTTAGTCATTATTCATGTTTATATTTTACTGTTAAAACCAATTGATTCTTCAACACCTATATTTGGAACATATGAAGATTAATCATTAAAAATTCATAGTGAATTGAGAGCACCAATAATCCAAAGAAAGATTAGAAAACAAGTTGACAATCTAACCAAAATGAGTGGCATAACACCTAAAATGATGATAAAACTGAGAAATAAAATGGAGAGTGAGGAAGTAGGAACATCTTATATAGGATTCAAGGATACTAAAGTTGAATTTGAAGGGGTTACACCCCAGAGAGTAACAAGGAGTTCAATACTGAAACAAACAACATCTACTTCTATTAAGACTAAGACAAAAAAGGAGACACTTGAGACTATTCGGAGAACTTACAAAATAAATAAATAAATGACATCAAGATATAAAGAGTAAAAGAGTAAGAAATGAGGTAAAGAAAAGGCTGAAACAGAGTCTGAGAAGGATCGAAAGGAATTGAGAGCTAGTGAGAAGAAATCTACTACTGAGGGAACTGATAAAACTGACAATATTGTTATCCTTGAGAACATTGTTAAAGACATTAAGGAACATGGAAGAATGAAAAAAGTGTAGACTCACTTTGATAAATTTGATAGTGAGGAAAAAATAAAGATAGAAGATGTAGTTGTAGAAAGTCTACATACTTTTTGCAAAGCACCAAATAAACTATACAAAGTTGTATCTAAGGAACTGTTTAATGAAGTTGACAAAATATGGAGAGAAGCTTTGAAGATTGACAGACTAATGATGGAACAATAAGTTACAATTTTACAACCTAAATTGTCTACCTAAAAAATAGAGTTGATAGAATAATCTAAGACAAAGAATAGAGTTACAAGAATTCTCATTGGAGAAACACAATCGGTAAGAGATGAGACAATAGATATATTGAAAAATTTTGTAAATTTTGAGACTGTTGTTGAAGACAAATCGGTTGAAGAGGAAAGAAAAAAATGAGAGAGAGAGAGAGAGAGAGAGAGAGAGATGATGTTATAGATAATTTTATCTCTGATATCCCAGAGTAGACATAGAACATTGACACTCAAACTAATGTTGAAGCATCAAAAGTACATATTGTTGAGGAATTGAAAGAACAAAAGGATGATGAAGATATACTTTCAGTAAAGAGGAAACTAAATCTAACTAGTGAAGGTAGCATAGTGAAGAAGAGAAGAATATAAAATCCAATTAGTTATGGAGAAGATGAAGAATTGCAAACAACTATCGACATTACTCATATGAGCCCTAAAGAGCTATTGAAAATGTATGATAAACTCAAGGAGAAAGTAGAAAGGGATAGATTGAAGGGAAAGAAAAAGAAGGTGAGAATACTAAAAGGAGCCATAAACATCATTAAGAATTTAGTACCTAATTTAGAATATGAAAAACAAGATAATCTTATTGATCAATTGGGTATATTGATCAAGGTTGTTTCTAATCAAGTACATAAATTGGAGAATGCACATATAGAGTTGACAATGAAAGAATATGACAAGAAACAAGCTAACAAATTGAAATAGATCATATTAGTAGAAAAAGAGTCACTTGCAGTTCTAGTGAATAAAGTGAAGTAAATTCTACAGGAGATAGGACAAATACGTGTAAAGCTTTCCAAGTTTACATCTTTTACACAAGATCTAGAGAAGAAGAGAGAGGAATCTCAACAGGAGATTGATCCTTTGGTTACAAAGTTTTATCCCCTAACTAGTTTAGTTTCAGCATACACTGCTAAGGTGAAAATAATTTCATACAACATTAAGAATTTGCAAGAAGAGAGAGATAATAGAATAATATCACTTATGGAGTTACAGACTTATCTATCTCCCACTATAGATCTTATGAAACAAAATGTGATTAATGCAGAAACAATCATAAGTCTACAAGAGGTGAGTACTTTGAATGATATTGAAGGGACAACATCGGTTATACATGGATAGATTTGATCTATGGAGGGCTTACAAGAGTCATGGGAAAAGTCATTAGAGACTGTAAAGTCAAATTTTAAGGATATTTTTGATAGAATGTAATTTTGGTAAGTACTTGTAATACTTTTTCATTGTTGACAAAAAAGGGGGAGAATGAGAATGATGTGTATTGTACTATATGAGACAATGATGTGTATGGGAAATAGATATATGTGAGAGATGGAAATGGATATTTGTAGTAGCATGCTTAATTTAAGGGGGAGTATGATTTTAGTATGATTTGTAGTATGCATGACAACATTTTGAGAATTTTGAATATGATAAGAACTTTGAGAAGATTTTTTTGAAGAGTTTTTTCCATCAATTCCAAAGGGGGAGATTGTTGGCATTATGATAGTTTTGGAGGAGATATAAAGAGTGATCATGTGTGGATTCATAATGGGTTGTCTTTGATGGAAATGCATTTGGTTATCATGATTACAGTGATCGGTAAGCATTGTACATGATCGATAAAGGGAAGATCAACTATGTATGTTGACTAGTGTTCGAGAAGAACAATATTAGATACTAATTGTGGTAGCAGTCCGGTTGAAGAAAGATTTAGATGTTGTGATCATAGCTACATTATGCATATGGTATGTAGAATCCAAGATTCCAACCGCAATACATTATCTTAAGTTTTGATTGAATTATGTTTTGAGTGAGAAGGCAGTTTACCTATCTAATCACTGATCAGAGTTTTCATATTAATTTGATTAAGGTGGGGGATCTACAGCCGACATATTAAGACTATTATTGTAAATATTCTTTGAGGAAGACATATTGGATGTTTTTTATGCTGATTTCAATGAGTTTGAGCCGAATGTGATAGAAATTTCTAGGTCTTGTGTGACCTAATGAAAATTCTATATAAGGAGCACTAAATCATTTGATTTAGGGTTGCAATCATATTTTTAGATTGGGAGATCATGAATTAAAGGAGAAAATATTAGCATATCATCAAGAAGGAAAGGACCTGAAAGGATCTGATAGGAAATCAATATTATTCTACTGATCAACGATATTGATGTTCCCTAACAGTTGCAGCAGGTCAAATCCCCTAACAGGGTGAACTTTAACAGGTTCTTATTTTTAAATCCTTTAACAGGGTAGCTTCTACATTGAGGTTTGAAAACATCTAGAGAGGTACATCACAGCAGATATGTTTATAATCCTAATAGTGTACTAATCACTCCTGACAGGGTGAACCCTTAGAAAGTGTATTTGTAGCTCCTAACAGGGAAAACTCATTTACTGCAGTATTGGGCTTGTGGGTGTCATCTCTACCATGTTTTTTTTCCTCTAACAAGGGTTTTCATGATAAAATATTTGTTTTATGTGTGTTAAATTTGTGGATGCTTGATACTGTTTAATGTTAATTGTTTACTTCAGTTATATGATTTGTGGTTTGAAAGTTGGTAGTGCAGATAATCATATCGATGGTTGAATTTGTTCATTATCTATTTGGACTAATTCATCCCCCTCTCAGTCATAAGATTTCCAAAATAATCTAACTCCTATATCTTACTAAGGTTTCCTATGTTAGGGAGTTTGTGAAGGGAAATTCATAGTAATTTTGGTCACCTAATGGGTAGTTCCCAATATTAGGGTTAAGACTTGAGGGAACCCTCTTGTAAACTATTTCATGCACCCTTGGCGTAGTAAGTCTTCCACATTATGGTTTTGTTAGTAATAAATATAATGTATTCATACAATCTATAAGAAGAGATTGTTAGAATGAATTCAGAATAACTGAGAGGGCGGTGAATCAGTTATCCTTAGGTCCAGATGTGCCCATTAAAACTTTATACCAATTTGAACAATTTATATTTGCTAAGAAGCAATAATATAAAAGTGTGTAGTTTACTGTACTAATAAAATAAGCTTGCAGAAACTTAACTGTAAAATACAACATAAAAATTCACACATTTTGACACCATGATTTAATGTGGAAACCCAATATGGGAATAACCACCAGTAACATGCTACCAAAATTTCACTCTTCTGAAGTGAGCTTTATTAGGAGCCAACCCTCTTAAAGGTTACAAAGCGCACTATAAATGTGACCTAGTTAAAGGATTTAATCACCCTGTCAGGAGTGGCCTTGTTAGAGGACTTAGAACATTCCAATCTGAATGTTACCTTGCTCAAAATATTTATACAATGACTATTAGGTCAACCTTGTTAAAGGATTTTAACTGATACAATGGTTAGAAAGAAAATAGAAGTTGTGATCTGATACATACAACTTACTTTGCAAATCTAGATCTGGTTTTAGCTCTAATGCTAACTTACTAAGTGGCCTCGATTCTCATCTCAAACTCTAGATCTGCTTGTAAATCAGTCAAGAAATCACTCATGCAATTCTCTGCTTCTTTGTTCAGCCTTCTCTGCTAGGTCATGTCAATCAGTAAATTAATTATGCAATCCTCTTGCATACAGACTCTTCATGAATAACCCCTTGAGGTTACCTTATACCTCTTCATCTAGGTCAAATAAATCTTTGTTGCTTAATCAAGATCATAGATCTTAGGTTAGGTCAGATCCAACGGATCATCCCATCATTACATTACTATTTACTTCTCCAAAGTAGTATTTAATTAAATCTTGAATCCATGCATTAAATAACATGGATCAACCTTTAAATTAACTTTACATATCCCAATAAAATCAACTATGTCGGCCAGAGATCTCAAATCTCATCAATAATCAAAATATTGTTTCTGGGCCAACACTGTGTTCTTCTGCTCGGTCACCTCTATATTCCATGGCATTTCATTGGTGCTTGGTCATTATTGGCTTCGCTTGGCATCAACTTTGCTTTTCTCAGCATCAACTTCTTAGTGAACTATCAATGAAAGATAAACAACATATCACTTTGCCAATGTGCCAAATGATCAAGTACCCTTGTGTTTACCCATAACTCAACCATTTCCCTGGGTCTTCTTGTTATCCTTTTCTACAAATCTTCTTCATCAATCAATAGATATGGTACTCAAATAGATAGCAATAGTCTCACTAGTTAAGGTTTGACATCAATGAAAAAACAATAATTATTTCCATTGTAGCTTTCCAAACAATCTTTCCAACAATCTCCCTCTTTGGCATTGATGGCAACACTAAACAACAAAACAATAATTTTCAACCATAGTTACCATACAATCCAAAATAGTTTGCTTGTGTTTCTTGATATGTAAAAATATTCATTAATGTCTTTAGCTTCATTTTGATTCTCATCTTGTAAAACTTTTCTCCCTTTGTGTCTGTGATCACACTGATGTCTTTCTATTTCTGTTCATCAATCTCTCTCTTTCTCTAAGTTGTAAATTCTCCCTCGTTATTTCTCAATATATTTCTCCCTCTTTGAAAACAATACCAAAGATGCTAACATCTTCATCATGAAGATTCTTTTGTTCTAAAATTTGTATCATGTTGTTCCTATCATCTTACTTATGACTAATTTTCTTTTTCTGTCCTTGTCTATCTTTCACAACTTTAAGCAGCATCCTAAAGTGTGACTGCATGTGCATCAATGTGAAAAATATTTTGAATATAACATTTGATGTAACAGTACCATTCTGAACTAATTAGCCTCAATTAGGGGAATTAGCCCTAATTTACCTCATAGATACTCATGAGCATCCTTGGGTAGTGCCTTTGTAAATATGTTTGCTAACTGTTCCTTAGTGTTTACATACTTCAGTCTCACTTCCTTCTTCTGAACTAGCTCCCTCAAGAAATGATACTTGCTAGCTATATTCTTTTTCTTAGAGTGCATTACAGGGTTCTTAGAAATATTAATGGCACGCGTGTTATCACAATATATGACAACTAGTTCTGTGATCTCTTCTTTCATACCTTTCAGTAGCATCTTCAACCACACAATATTAGAACAATTAAATGTTGCTGCCACATACTCAGCTTCAGCTATAGATTGTGAGGTGTGGTTATGTTTCTTTCTTGTCCATGAAATTAATCTTTTTCCCAAAATAAATGCTCCTTGTGTGGTGCTTTCTCTATCATCAACATTTCCAGCCCAATCAGAATCAGTATAAATTCTGAGTTCAAATTTATCATTCCTTTTGTAATACAGATCATATTCATTTGTTCTATTCAAATATCTTAGAATCCTTTTTACTGCCATTATATGAGTTTCCTTGGGATTGGTATAAAATATAGCAACAATTCCAATAGCTAATGCATTATCAAGTCTACTATGTACAACATATTACAGTTTTCCAATCATTGATCTGTACAGTGTTTGATTTACTTCTTTTGTCTCATCATTTTTAGTTAAATTCTATCTAGTAGCCATGGGTGTACTCACAAGTTTTGAATCTTCCATTCCAAAGGTTTTTAGTATCATTTTGACATATTTGGATTGAGTAATATAGATACCATTCTTTATTTGATATATTTGTAAGCCAACAAAAAAATTTATCTCACCAAACATAGACATATCAAATTCAGTTTGCATCTCCTTTGCAAATGCTTGGCATAACATATCTTGTCCATAAAAGATAATTTCATCAACAAAAATTTCAGCTAATAAAGTACCTTTACTTTGCTCTGTCTTCAAATACAAATTGATGTTGTCATTGGTTCTTGTAAATCCAATCTTCATCATATAGATGTGCAATCTCTCATACCATGCTCTAGGTGCTTGCTTCAGTCCATAAAGTGATTTTTGTAATTTTCAAACCATATTTCTTTTGCTTGGGTCAAAAAATCCGTCAACTTGTTCAATGTATACTTCTTCTTCTAATATACCATTTAGAAATGCTGACTTTACATCCATTTGATAGAATTTAAAACCTTTGTAGGCTGCATATGCAAGTAAGGTTCTTACTCCTTCCAATCTTGCAACTGGAGTGAATGTCTCTCCATAGTCAATTCCTTCCTCTTGTGCATAACCCTTGCATACGAGTCTATCTTTATTCCTTGTTACTTCCCCATGCTCATTTAGCTTGTTTCTGAATACCCACTTAGTACCAATTACATTTTTATCATTCGACCTAGGTACAAGTGTCCAAGTATTTTTCTTTTCAATCTATTCAATTTCTTTGTTCATGGCTTGAATCTAGTCTTCATTGTCTAAAGCATCTTTTACTATTTTAGGCTCAAAATACATAATAAGCAGGTATCTTCTTTCAATTTGCTTCTTTTCATTACTACAGAATCCTTTGCTCCTATGATTTGATCAGGTTTATGGTGCCTTGTAACATACTTTTCCAAAGTAGGTTCTTTCTCTGCTTCAAATTGATCATTCATGTTTAATTCACGTTGAAACTGTGACTTGGCATCTCCATTAGATAGCTCGGCAGTCACCTCCTAGTGCCCAGAAATTTCATTCTGTGACTCGACAGGTTCAGACTGTTGCTCTACAACTTCATTCTCAATTCCTGGTAATTTTTTAGAATCTTCCTCATCAGGATAGGTGAATGATTTGTAACTCTCAGACTCATTCATGCTTTCAGCTTCATTTCTTTCTATATATTCATCAATTCTAATATTTGTACTTTCCACAATTTTGTTAGTGTTAGAATTCAAACACTTGTATGCTTTAATTTTAGTTGAATATCCAAGAAATATGCCTTCTTCACCTTTAGCATCAAGTTTTCCATTTCTATTATCCATCAATATGAAACATCTACTTCCAAAAACTTTAAAATAGCTTACACTAGGCGCATAACCATACCATAGCTCATAAGGTGTAGTATTTGTACCTTTCTTAACTTGTAATCTGATCAAGGTATAGACTGTTATACTTACAGCTTCTCTCTAATATTTTTGTGCAACATTTTTCTCCATCATTAGTGTTCTGGAACAATCCATGATAGATTGATTTCTTCTTTTAGCTATACCATTCTATGGTGGTGTCCTATGATCTGACATTTGTCACTTTATTCCTCTGTCATTGCAAAACTTTTTAAACTCATTAGAAATAAACTTGCCTCCTCTATCAGATCTTAGACATTTCAGAATTTTACTTGTCTCCTTTTTAACTTTTGCCAAGTACCACTTAAACAACTGAAATGCATCATATTTTTCTTTAAGAAACATAACATTCATCATTCTAGAGTAGTCATCAACAAATAAGATAAAATATTTGTCTCCCTAGTAAATTTTCTCACCGATAGGTCCATAAAGTCCAGTATGAACCAATTCTAAAATATTCTCAGAAATATGAGTTTTACTCTTGAAACTATGCAATCCTCTTGCATACACACTCTTCATGAATAACCCCTTGAGGTTACCTTATACCTCTTCATCTAGGTCAGATAAATCTTTGCCACTTAATCAAGATTGTAGATCTTAGGTTAGGTCAGATCCAACGGATCATCCTATCATTACTTTACCATTTACTTCGCCAAAGTAGTCTTTAATTAAATCTTGAATCCATGCATTAATTGTGGTTACCCATGCATTAAATAACGTGGATCAATCTTTAATTAACTTTACATATCCCAATAAAATCAACTATGTCAGCCAGAGATCTCAAATCTCATCAATAATCAAAATATTGTTGCTTGGCCAACACTGTGTTCTTCTACTCAGTCGCCTCTGTATTCCTCGGCATTTCACTGGTGCTCGATCATTACTGGCTTCGCTCGGCATCAACTTCACTTTGCTTTGCATCAAATTCTCGGTGAACTGTCAATGAAAGATAAACAACATATCACTTTGCCAATGTGCCAAATGATCAAGTACCTTTGTGTTTACCCATAACTCAACCATTTCCCTCGGTCTTCTTGTTACCCTTTTCTACAAATCTTCTTCATCAATCAATAGATATGGTACTCAAACAGATAGAAATAGCCTTACTAGTTAAGGTTTGACATAAATGAAAAAACAATAATTGTTTCCATTGTAGCTTTCCAAATAATATTTCCAACAATCTCCCTCTTTGGCATTGATGGCAACACTAAACAACAAAACAATAATTTTCAACCATAGTTACCGTACAATCCAAAAAAAAATTCCTGTGTTCCTTGATATGTAAAAATATTCATTAATGTCTTTAGCTTCATTTTGATTCTCATCTTGTAAAACTTTTCTCCATATGTGTCTGTGATCACACTGATATCTTTTTGTTTATGTTCATCAATCTCTTTCTTTCTCTGAGTAGTAAATTCTCCCTCTTTCTTTCTCAGTATATTTCTCCCTCTTTGACAACAATGCCAAAGATGTTGACATCTTCATCATACAGATTCTTCTATTCTAAACTCTGTATCATGTTGTTCCTGTCATCTTGCTTATGACTAATTTTCTTTTTCTATCCTTGTCTATCTTTCACAACTTTAAGTAGCATCCGAAAGTGTGACTACATGTGGATCAATGTGAAAAATATTCTGAATATAACATTTGATGCAACAGTACCATTCCAAACTAATTAGCCTTAGTTAGAAGAATTACCCCTAATTTACCTCGTAGATACTCATGAGCATCCTTGGATAGTGCCTTTGTAAATATGTCTGCTAACTGTTCCTTAGTGTTTACATACTCCAGTCTCACTTCCTTCTTCTGAACTAGATCCCTCAAGTAATGATACTTGATAGCTATATGCTTTTTCTTAGAGTACATTACAGGGTTCTTAGAAATATTAATGGCACTCATGTTATCACAATATATGACATCTAGTTCTGTGATCTCTTCTTTCATACCTTTCAGTAGTATCTTCAACCACACAATATTAGAACAATTAACTGCTACTGCCACATACTTGGCTTCAGCTATAGATTGTGAGGTGCAGTTATGTTTCTTGCTTGTCCATGAAACTAATCTTTTTCCCAAAAGAAATGCTCGTCCTGTGGTGATTTTTCTATCATTAACATTTCCAACCCAATCAGAATCAGTATAAATTATGAGTTCAAAATTATCATTCCTTTTGTAATACAGACCATATTCATCTATTCCTTTCAAATATCTCAGAATCCTTTTCACTACCATTATATGAGTTTATTTGCGATTGGTAGAAAATCTAGCAACAATTCCAATAGCTAATGCAATATCAGGTCTACTATGTACAACATATTGCAATTTTCCAATCATTGATCTGTATAGTGTTTGATTTACTTCTTTTGTCTCATCATTTTTGGTTAACTTCTATCCATTAGACATGGGTGTACTCACTGGTTTTGAATCTTCCATTCCAAAGGTTTTAACTATATCTTTGACATATTTGGATTGAGTAATATAGATACCATTCTTTATCTGATATATTTGTAAGCCAACAAATAAATTTATCTCACCAAACATAGACATATCAAATTTAGTTTGCATCTCCTTTGCAAATGCTTGGCATAACATATCTTGTCCACAAAAGATAATATCATCAACAAAAATTTCAGCTAATAAAATACCTTTACTTTGCTCTGTCTTCAAATACAGATTGATGTTGTCATTGGTTCTTGCAAATCCAATCTTCATCAGATAGTTGTGCAATCTCCTATGCCATGCTCTAGGTGCTTGCTTCAGTCCATAAACTTCTTTGTGTAATTTGCAAACCATATTTCTTTTGCTTGGGTCAACAAATCCATCAGCTTGTTCAATGTATACTTCTTCTTCTAATATACCATTAAGAAATGTTGACTTTACATCCATTTGATAGACTTTAAAACCTTTGTAGGCTGCATATGCAAGTAAGGTTCTTACTCCTTCCAATCTTGCAACTAGAGCGAATGTCTCTCCATAGTCAATTCCTTCCTCTTGTGCATAACCCTTGCATACCAGTCTAGATTTATTCCTTATTACTTCCCCATGCTCATTCAGCTTATTTTTGAATACCCACTTAGTTCCAATTATATTTTTATCATTCAGCCTAGGTACAAGTGTCCAAGTTTTTTCTTTTCAATTTGTTCAATTTCTTTGTTCATGGCTTGAATCTAGTCTTCATTGTCTAAAGCATCTTTTACTATTTTAGGCTCAAAATCACATAATAAGCAGGTATCTTCTTTCAATTTTCTTCTTGTCATTACTGCAGAATCATTTGCTCCTATGATTTGATCAGGTTTATGGTGCCTTCTAACATACTTTGCCAAAGTAGGTTCTTTCTCTACTTCATATTAATCATTCATGTTTAATTCAGGTTGAAACTGTGACTCGGCATCTCTATTAGATAGCTCGGTAGTCACCTCCTGTTGCCTGGTAATTTTGTTCTGTGACTCAGCAGGTTCATACTGTTGCTCGACAACTTTATTCTTAGTTTCAGGTAATTTTTTAGAATCTTCCTCATTAGGATAGGTGAATGATTTGTAACTCTCAGACTCAGTCATGCTTTCAGCTTCATTTCTTTCTACATATTCATCAATTCTAATATTTGCACTTTCCACAATTTTGTTAGTGTTAGAATTCAAACACTTGTATGCTTTACTTTTAGTTGAATATCCAATAAATATGCCTTCTTCACCTTTAGCATCAAGTTTTCCATTTATGTTATCCTTCAGTATGAAACATCTACTTCCAAAAACTTTAAAATAGCTTACACTAGGTGCATAACCATACCATAGCTCATAAGGTGTAGTATTTGTACCTTTCTTGACTTGTACTCTCTTCAGAGTATAGACTATTGTACTTACAGCTTCTCTCCAATATTTTTGTGCAACATTTTTCTCCATCATTAGTGTTCTAGCACAATCCATGATAGATCGATTTCTTCTTTCAGCTATACCATTATGTGGTGGTGTCCTAGGATCTGACATTTGTCTCTTTATCCCTCTATCATTGCAAAAAATTTTAAACTCATTAGAAATAAACTCACCTCCTCTATCGAATCTTAGACATTTCAGACTTTTACCTATCTCCTTTTCAACTTTTGCCAAGTACCACTTAAACAACTAGAATGCATTAGATTTTTCTTTAAGAAACAAAACAGTCATCATTCTAAAGTAATCATCAACAAATAAGATAAAATATTTGTCTCCCCAATAACATTTCTCACTGATATGTCCACAAAGGTCAATATGAACCAATTCTAAAATATCCTCAGAAGTATGAATTTTACTCTTGAAACTAGATTTAGTGAATCTTTCCCAATTGACATTGCTTGCACATTGCATTTTCAGGTTTCTTTAATTTAGGCAGCCCTCTAACCTTTTCCAATTTTCTTATGCTTTCCAAGTTATCAAAGTTTACATGACACAACCTTTTATGTCATATTCAAACATCACTATATTATGCAAACAAGCATGTCTCAATAGTTAAATCCAGATAAAACAAGTTACATTTTGTCTGCTCACCACTTCCAACTAATTCTCCATTGACATCATAGATCTTTTCTTTCATGTGATGGAATTCAACTCTGTAACCAAAAGTATTTAGCTGTGAAACACTCAATAAGTTATACTTAAGATCATCAACCCAATATACATCATCACATCTGATTTTGTCAGTCAATTGAATTGATCATTTTCCCTTTAACACGACATGGTGTATCATTTCCAAATTTAACATAACCACCTTAAAATTGATCTAAGGTTTCAAATTTCTCTTTATCACTGGTCATGTGATGTGAACAACCACTATCAATAATCCAATGATCACCTTTATTCATATAAGAAATTATTGTAGTTTTCTCATCATCATCAGAATCATCTTTCATTACAACATACACAACTTCTATATCATTTTCATCAGATTTATCAGATTCATTATCAGAAGCTTCTTCAGCTATATAACAAGATTTCTTACCTTCATTTTTGTAATCCTTGTACTTCCTGAAGTCTCGATCATCCTTTCTATCTTTATACTTGTTGTCTCTTCTCTCATCTTTGTCATTCTTATCAGGACATCTTGCAGCAATATGACCAACTTTGTTACATGAAAAAAAAAAAAGGAAGTTTACCTTTGAATTTTCCTTGTCCTCTAGATAGTCTCCTTTCCATAAGTTCCTCAAGTTCTTCTAGATCATCATTATAAGTTTTGTTGTTACTATCTACACATTTCTTTCCTTTGTTTGATTTGTTGAAGACCATATGGGACTTGAATGCAGATTCAATGGCTTGTGGAGTATAGTTATCAAAATTTGACATCTCAAATGTAGTAAGTCTGCCTACCAAACTTTCCAAAGTCAAATTGTTGTTAGTACATCTCAATTCTTGAATTGCAGATACTCTAATAGCATAAATAGGAATAAGTGTTCTCAATACCTTTCTCATGATGGTGTTATCATCAATGGTTCCTTTAGCTCCTCTAATAACATTTACAACTTCCTTTATCCTACCATAATATTGAACTATATTTTCTCCTTCTTGCATTTTCATTTCATCAAACTTACCTCTCAAGATTTTAGATTTGGCTCTTAGCACATTTGTGTCACCTCCATAGATGGTTTCAAGGGCATCCCAAATTTTCTTTGCACTTGTACAGTCCTTTATGTCTTCAAACTCATGATAGTTCAGAGCTGATGCAATCTCCAACATTGCTTGATTATGTTCTTGCTTTTCTCTTAATTGTGCAACATTTAGAGCTCCTGTAGGGGCTACATATTCTTGATCAACATGATGTTTATTAGAATCACCAACACCAGCCAAGTGAAACTTCATCAAACTTTTCCATGTAGGAAAGTTATCCTTGTTCAACTTTGGTACCTCCCTTTTATACATCTTGATCTTTTGCTCCAAGTACCTTCAAACCTTTTAAGAGAACAAAGATCTGATACCAATTGTTAGAATGAATTTAGAATAACTAAGAGGGGGATGAATCATTTATCCTTAGGTCTAGATGTGCCCATTAAAACTTTATACCAATTTGAACAATTCAGATCTGCTAGGCAGCAATAATATAAAAGTGTGCAGTTTACTATACTAATGAAATAAGCTTGAAGAAACTTAACTGTAAAACACAACATAAACATTCACACATTTTGACACCATGATTTAATGTGGAAACCCAATATGGGAAAAACCACCAGTAACATGCTACCAAAATTTCACTCTTCTGAAGTGAGCTATGTTAGGATCCAACCCTGTTAAAGGTTACAAAACACACTGTTAAATGTGACCTGGTTAAAGGATTTAATCACCCTGTCAGGAGTGGCCTTGTTAGAGGACTTAGAATATTCCAATCTGAATGTTACCTTTCTCAAAGGATTTATACAATGATTGTTAGGTCAACCTTGTTGAAGGATTTTAATTGATACAATGGCTAGAAATTAATCAGCAGTTGTGATCTAATACATACAACTTACTTTGCAAATCCAGATCTGATTTCAGCTCTAATGCTAACTTACTAAGTGGCCTCCATTCTCATTTTAAACTCCAGATCTACTTGTAAATCAGCCAAGCAATCACTCATGCAATTCTCTACTTCTTTGTTCAACCTTCTCAGCTAGGTCATGCCAATCAGTAAATTAACTATGCAATCCTCTTGCATACACACTCTTCATGAATAACCCCTTGAGGTTACCTTATACCTCTTCATCTAGGTCAGATAAATATTTTCCTCTTAATCAAGATCATAGATCTTAGGTTAGATCAGATCCAATGGATCATCCCATCATTACATTACCATTTACTTCTCCAAAGTAGTCTTTAATTAAATCTTGAATCCATGTATTAATTGTGGTTAAGCATGCATTAAATAATGTGGATCAATCTTTAATTAACTTTACATATCCCAATAAAATCAACTATGTCAGCCAAAGATCTCAAATCTCATCAATAATCAAAATATTGTTGCTCGGCCAATAATGTGTTCTTTTTCTCGGTCACCTCTGTATTCCTCAGCATTTCATTGGTGCTCGGTCATTACTGGCTTCACTCAGCATCAACTTTTCTTTGCTCGGCATCAACTTCTCAGTGAACTGTCAATGAAAGATAAACAACATATTACTTTGCCAATGTTCCAAATGATCAAGTACCCTTGTGTTTACCCATAACTCAAATATTTCCCTCGGTCTTCTTGTTATCCTTTTCTACAAATCTTCTTCACCAATTAATAGATATGGTACTCAAATAGATAGCAATAGTCTCACTAGTTAAGGTTTGACATCAATAACAAAACAATAATTATTTCCATTGTAGCTTTCCAAACAATCTTTTCAACAGAGATCATTTGAATGATGAATCTAGGCTATTTCAATCTTGGATGTTTAGTGAATTACTTGTTGTTGGTTGGAATTTCATTACATCTATACTTATATTTCAGAAATAAAAGATATCAATATATACTAAATCAATTCATTAATCAATCACCAATACAACTAAGAGGATAGGGATTTTTTGAAGGGAAAGACAAAGTAATTTTTGTCACATGACAGGTACTCCCAACATTGGGGTTAAGCCTCAAGAGGGGGCTCTCTTGTAGACTATTTCATGCACCCTTTGCATAAAAATTATACCATCCTTAAGGCTATTAATTATGAGTGAAGTATGAAATCAAGACTTAAGTATGTATTACGAATCATGGATTGTTATGATTTAATGCATAATGTTATATTTTAATCATTGGGAAGTAACATTATCCTAGTAGGGAATGTTACAAGTTGTCATTCCCAAATGCAATCCAAAATCTAATTGGATTTTTTTGTGAAAATCAAGTAAGCTCCTATTTGGGGACATTACAGTTATGCTATAAGATCAAGATCATATGGAGTTAAACAGGCCTAATAAGGCATTTTATGCTAGGTTATCCATAGATTAAAAAACAATTAGTTGACAAATATCACACTAATCAGTCATCCTACACTAGATGATCAAAATGCTAGAGATAGATTATTAACCATGCCTCATGAGGCACTATAAAACACAACACCGCCACTTTGTGGAAACAAAAATGGGTAACTAATAGCGACAAGGAGGCCTCATATACCCCCTTAAGATGTCAATGTATAGTCATGTTGATATCTTAAGGAAGATAAAGATCCACATCAAGGATAATACACCTTCAACACCAAGGAGATAAAAAAAATGTATGTGCTTCAGGCTAGGAAGAATAAAATAATAAAGAATACAAAGATTCAAGCAAGGAAGAGATAGTTGTAAAGATATCTTGCAACAAGTGTAAAGGGTTCCTTTTTAGGGATAGACAACTATAAATGGGGAGTAAGATGTCATTTCCTATTGCATAAAGGCATCTACATCCAAAAGGATATATCTTTGATAAAGATGGCATCTTCAATACTAAAAAAAGGGTAAGTAGATCAAGAATACACACCTTCCCCATTGCTTGGATAAATGATGCTTGGTGAAGGATTCCACACTTTCAACACCTAGGAGAGATTATTTATAAAAGACAAACTTTCAAGAAAATAAGAGGTCCTAATCAAGGATAAGAATTTCCAACCAAGGATAAGATCCTCATGAAGGAAAAAAAATCTATGTAAGAAAGTATATCCTTATAAAAGATAAAACTCAATCAAGGTAAAATGGATATTTAGGAAGGAAGGAATGTTTGAAAAATATTGGTGTTCCCTCGTATAAAGACAAGATTAATTATGATATATTGGCAAGTGATGTTTTTGGTGTGATATGAGACACTTGAAGGTTGTCATTTATGGAAACACATCTGATAGTATGATCGAGTTACGTAAAATTTTGGAGATATAGTTTTGAAATCGACTAAGTATAGAAACAGAAGTACAGAGTATAACAGTATTATTTTGGATAGCGAAGATCATGTATGATGTTTGATGACTTGCAAGCTTAGAGGGAGACACTATGGGATATGTATGACCTTTAGTTAATATTTATTGTGTTTTGGTGATGATTACAGAGAGTTGGAGTGATTTGAAGACATGCGAAGACAACATAATAGTGAAAGAAAGTAGTTGAACGGTTGTGATGATTCAAGGAGCATGAGATAGAATCCAAACGTGCTAAGTTGGATTGTTATTGTGAAACCTATACTTTGGTAGTACAAGAGAGCCAACATTTTATTTAATTTATGTATAATTATTTATTATGTTTTGTATTGTAATTGAGAAGCTGGCCAAATGATGTAACACATATATATGAAGAACATTTTGTAAAGTGTATGTGAAAGAGTTAGAGATGGCTGATGGCAGATGCAAAATCAGAGATTGATAGATATTGTTGAAATCTACAACTAGAACTATCTAAGCATTGGAGATGTTTTTTTTTGTTCATTACTGAGAACACTTTGTAACAGAAGTATTGGTTGTAAGAGTTGTAAGCTTAGTGTACCCCTAACAGGGTGTTGTATACCTTTAACAAGGTTGATATTCCTTTTAACAAGGAAATGTACTATGTAATATTCAGCTCCTAATAGGGATAGGTTTCCTAAAAGGGACATTATACTTTAGTACATGCTTGTGGGTACCATCCCCACTAAGGTTTTCCTTTATCCGGGGTTTCCTCGACAACAAATAATGGTGTAATGAGTTGTGTGTTATTTTCTTATGTTCTTTTCATTTCAGCAACCTTATGGTTTATTTGGAATTGGTTTAAGTTTAATTTAAAGTGATGTAATATTGATTCACCCCCCATCTCATTATTACTTAATCCTAAAAATTGGTATCAGGGTTGTTGGCCCTTGAAAAGAAAGTTTAACAACTTAAAGGAGATCAAGATGGATTTTGTAAGTTTGGAAGAAAACTTTGAAGCAGCACTTGAAGACCTTGACAAAGAAAAAGAAGAGAATGGTGACTTGAGATTAAATTTAAGAAGAGCTAAGGTATTCATTAAGAAACTAAAAGATCAACTTGAACTTTCTAGAAGTCAAAGACAACATCTTATGGTTCAGATAAAAGAAGATTCAGACAATGATAATTCAGATCAGATAAAGAAACTTGAACAAGAGAATGATACTTTAAAGCTTAATCATGAAACACTGGATAAAGAGATTCAAAAAAAAAAGGATGCTAAAAACAATATTGAAAAATCTTTGAAGGATGCTAATATTCTAATGGGACAAATGAATACTGGGCTTGATCATTACAAGAACAAGTATCTAGAATTGGAGAAATATAATCAGATCATTAAAGGTGAACTTGTTGAGATAAAGAAACATATTGAAAGACTTCACAAGAGCAATGACCTGATCGATGAACAAAGAGATAGATAGAAACCTAAAGGAGATATGACAAGTGTTGGCTTCAATGAAGTTGAATGTTCTAAGAATCAAGAAGAGAAACCTGATGCAAAGACTGATGGAGAAAAGCCTACTCTTGAAGAACCTAAAGAACAGATCAGACCTTTCAGAGGTAGATGTTTTAGATGTAAAAAGTTTGGACACATGAAGAGAGATTACAGAGGTAATGCCCCTTTCAAACCTTTTCCTGGTTATTTTTTTAATTTTCATACATATGAGCACAAGAAAGAAGAATGCAGGAAACCTGATCAATCTAGATATAATCAAGATAACATTAGAGGAGAATCAGCAGTTAAAACCACATGTTAGAAATGTAATAACCTTGGGCACATTGAAAGGTATTGTAAGTTGTAGGTAAATCATAATAGACCTCCTCCTATATGCTACAAATGCAATAATCTAGAGCATATAGCAATTTTTTGCGGGTATAATAGAGTATACAACAGAAGAGTACCACCTCCTATGGATACAAAGAGGAATGACAGTGATACTTGTAAGAGTCTTGCAGATTATAAAAGTGAATTTGACAATTGTTTCAAGAAATAATAAGATAACAGTAGTGGTAAGGTATGGAAAGTCAAAGAGTTAAATAAGATATTGGTTTAGGGAGAGACAGTAGATGCTACTAAATCTTCGCCTGATGCTAATACTACTACATCAACCTAAATGGCCGAACATGGCCTTAGGGGGAGCATTGGATGAAGACACTAGATTATATCTAGCCCCTGATTCTGAGTAAGCTCATGTGAGCTTGGTTATGATATACACAGACATTATGGAACCCATATCTATGATCTCTACATCACATGATTCATATTCTGTGATCACAAAATTTGTGATTGATTGGACAGTGTACGAAGTTAAGTTTATTGGGTAATGTGCATTTCTCACTTAATGATGAATAAAAGACATCTTAGTTACTTATTTCTTCACCATTTGAAGAGAAGTGACCAAGGAGAGTAGAGATTAGAGAGTATTAGACTACCAAGCAACAACATTGCATGATTGATCAAAGTAGAAATTCAAAATTTAGCGTATTTAAGGTATTTAGAATATCTACTCAAGCACAAGCTATGGATGCACCATTGATTTATGATGTTGTAGATCAGCCTGAATATAAATTCAAGAAACATCCATTTAAGTCTTGTGAAGATGACCCTGAAGGAGCCTTTTCCCAAACACCACACAGTGTCTTGCACATAAAGGATATTAGGGCATATATTCATTGCAAATATGACATATTAAGAGATGATGAGATTGCTACAAAATGGAATACATTCTAGGTGATGATGGTAAAATGAAGGATGAATTCAAACATTTAGACAACTTGAGCATTATGAAAATGTTAGACTTGTATGAATTCAACAAAGAAGAATGGTTCAAAATTATACTTAGCAGAGTTCATGACCAATTCATCTGGATAGGAGAGTAACCTATAAAGATTTGCAGTCAGTTTATTCATGACATAACTGGGCTAGACAACATTGGAATTATCCCTGTGGCATAGAAGCATATAAAGAAACAAGTTGAAACCCTAACACGTTCCAAATGGGACAAGTGAGCAATGACAGTAAATGACATTTTCATACAGGATGTAAGACTAATTGCAATGATACTTGGATACAAGTTTTACTACAAAAGCATACCTAATTCAGTCTCAACATGAGTCATTATGATGTCTTATAGGATGGTAAAGGAAAACACTACTTTCAACCTATGTGAGGTTCTGGCACAACAATATTTAGAGAATGTAAATTTAATCAACAAGGATAAATCTAAGACTTTTAGATTTGGCTCACTTCTAGTTCATATTTATATCCACATTGAGCATAAGTTTCCTATAATGCACCCTAGAGCATGGAAAGATAGCATACCCACTGGTATTCAGATATCACAGAGCTATAGAAGAAAAAACAAAACATGGGTGGATGGAGAACTATTTGGGATGATCAAAATTCTACAGAGGAAAATGAAAGAAAGATTCAGAATTCCTGAAGAGTTAGTTGAAAGATATAAGTATACAATATGTTTCATGGTTGAAACTGATTGTGTATGTTTTGAGGTATTTGTACCAAGGAAGAAATGGTGTTACCCTATGGGCTATGAAGTCAGTTCAAAAATTTTAATTATTCAAGATGAACATGTTTTGCCATCTAAATTTGATACATCTAAGGAGAGATAGGGTACATGTGAAGAGATATCAGCTAATTCAGAGAAGAACATACTAGATGTATAAGGAAGAGAAGAGTGGAAAACATAATTGATGATTGTGTAGCTAAGGCAGGTATAACTAGAGAGGAGATGAGAGAACTAAGGAAGAAGGTAGTAGAGATATCTTCTAGGTTGGAAAGCACTGCTACTACAGCCCTTCCACCTCTAGGAATTGAGCAGGTAGTTAGTCCACTTTCTACTGCAATTGATGTAACTACACCCTCACCACCACAGAAGACACCGCAGGAAGAAAATATTGTTCCTCGGAGAAACACGAGGTCCACTAAACTGGACTCACCTCCTAAGAAGTAGAGGACTGAAAAAGAAGAGAAGAAAGTTGAAAAAGAGACCACAAATGATAGACATGTTTGGAAGCCAAATATAAACATGCTAGATAAGAGATCTATTGAGCAAGGAAATCTTGTTTTAGTGAATAAATACTATGACAGGTATGAGGAATCTGACAAACTAGTGATTAAGGACATAGTGATTAATCATTTACTTGTTTTCAAGAAGAATCTATTAGAGATAGAGAGCAGTATACCTAAGGAATTGTATGGTAAACTGGAGATTAGAAAATAGCTTACACATATAGAAGATGAGGCGATTAGGAATCAAGCTATTGAGGATATGTTGCCAATAGTTTTTGTATGAGAGAGAGAGAGAGAGTATTTAATGAACTCAAACCTTTGTTGATAACTAAAGTAAGATTAAAGAAAATAATGGGGAAAAATATGAGGAAGTCATAGAGGAGACTCAAAAGGCATTAGACCATATACTTATGAGCAATATTCCTGATAAAAATCCACCTCCTAAACCTACTATGCCTACACCTATAGAAATTGGAGAGAGCTCTAAGTTAGTTGAAGCAAATGTTGATAAGAGTGAAGTAAATACTAACATGCAATCAGATTTCTATGTTTCTGGTGTGTCGGTGACCCTTGACACTTCACTTGATGAAAAAGATCTATTTGAAGGAAATATTGATAATACAGAAATAGATGAATTAAAATAGAAATAGGAAGAACCAAAAGAGGTAGAGCAGAAAGAAGAATTAGAACAAAAAAAATGAGATAGACACATCAAAAGGAGAAGAGGCAAGAGTTGATGTAAAACCTAAAATTAACACATCCACTATTCTATTGTTGGAAAGTAAGGATAATTCTATAAGCATATATGTTGATAGTATGGATGAGGATGAACTAATGAGACAATCCTTCATCACAATCACAAAGGCAAAAGAAAGATCTGAGCAGAAAGTAGACAAAAATACTAAGGTAATTACTAGAGCAATTGATACTATGAATAAACTACTTCCAGTCCCTATTATTTTTCAAAGTAAGATGATGCAGAGAATCTGAAAATGGCACTAGATGATTTTGATGGTCACTATGAATCCTTAGTGAAGATCGCTAAAGAGAAGGTAGAGAAAAATTATCTAGAGAAGAAGTTGAAGGAAGTATGCAAGTCTATTTCATGGGACTTGGGAATTCTATGGTCAGCTACATCAAAGGCCAAAAGTTGTGTCACAACTGGAAGGATGTTATACATCTATTGTATGAACCCTATCAAACAAATTCATAATATTGAAGATATTATTGCAAAGGACAAGGCTACTCTGAATAGCATGATGGAAAGTTGTGAGACCTCCTCACAATTTGTAATGGAGATGGATAGAGAGGTGTCAAATATTTTGGATAAGTTGAACATATTGGATATAGAGAAAGGGAGAGTTATGACAAGATTTGGTTTGCTGAAGAGTCTGATCACTCCTAAGCTATCAATTCTTGAAGTTCATCTATCTGATATGGAGAAGACTGTAGATTCATTGACAAATTCTATGCCCATAGAGTTAAAAGCAGAAGAGACTTCATCCTATGCATTGAATGGACTAATACATGTTAGTTAGTTATGTTGGAAAGATACAATAGAAACAATTGTTGTTTTTTCATTGATGTCAAACCTTAACTGGTGAGACTATTGCTATATGTGTGAGTACCATATCTATTGATTGATGAAGAAGATTTGAAGGCAAGTATAACAAGAAGACCAAGTGAAATGGTTGAGTTATGGGAAATCAAAAGGGTACTTGATCAGTTGGCACATTGGAAAAGTAATGTTTTGTTTATCTTTTGATGATAGTTTACTGAGAACAGTTTATGCTAAGCAAAGTTCTTGATTACCGCGCGCTAGTAAATTGCCGAGGAAACCAGTGATGACCGAGCAGAAGAACACGGTGTTGGCCAAGCAGTAGTATTTTGGTAATTGTTGAGTTTTAAGATCTCTGGCTGACATAGTTGATTTTATTGGGATGTGTAAAGTTAATTAAGGATAAGCACGATTGGTCCACACTATTTAAATACACACATAACCATAATTAATATATAGATCAAAGATTTAATTAGTGATTGCTTTGGAGAAGTAAATTAAATGTAAAGATGGAAAGATCCATTAGATCTGCCCTAACCTAAGATCTACAATCTTGATTAAGAGGAAAACATTTATTTTACCTAGATGAAGAGGTATAAGATAACCTCAAGGGGTTATTCAGAAATGTGAAGTTATGTGAAAAGTGTATGCAAAAGGATTGCATGGTTAATTGATTGATTGGCATAATCTAGAAAATAAGGCTGAGCAGAGAAGCAGAGAGTTGTGAGAGTGATTGCTTGACGGATTTCCAAAAAGATCTGAAGATTGAAAAGAGAATGGAGGCCACTCAGTGAATTAGCATTAGAGCTTAATTGCATTTGGATTTGCAAAGTAAGTTGTATGTATCAGATCACACCTGTTCATTACTTTCTAACCATTGTATCAATCAAAATCCTTTAACTAGGTTGACCTAACAGTCATTGTATAAATCCTTTGAGCAAGGTGAGATTCAAGTGGAACGTTCTAAGTCCTCTAACATGGCCACTCCTGACAGGGTGATTAAATCCTTTAACCAGGTCACATTTAACAATGTGTTTTGTAACCTTTAATAGGGTTGGCTCCTAATAGAGCTCACTTCAGAAGAGTGAAAACTTGATAGCATGTTATCGGTGGTTTTTCCCAAATTGGGTTTCCACGCTAAATACTAGTATCAACTTGTGTGAATGTTTATGTTGTGTTTTACTGTTAAGTTTCTACAAGTTGATTACATTTGAACAGTAAAATGCATATGTATGTTGTTGATTTATGTTATTGCTACTGATCAGATCTAAGTTGTTCAAAGTAGTATAAAGTTTAAATTGGTACATCTTGACCTGAGGATAACTGATTCAC
>MU225301.1:253542-289043 GCA_018584345.1 Thuja plicata | reverse complement strand
GCAATCTAGATATTACATGTTAGGATTAATGGAATGAACTTAGTTTGTTTTCATTAAATCTTGCATATCATCTTAATATTAGCCTTGCATTATCATGTTGAATGAACACTTGAGACAAGTTCCTCATTCTTGTTCTTGAGTTATTCATTCTCTTAGTTGCATTCAATAGATCAATAGTGGGATTATAATATTGTGTTGGGAGAGCACACCCACATAACATTTCTAAGAGCAAATTAACAAGGCTTTGGGTGCCCTTGTTCAGCTCATCAGAGGTTATGGTGGAAGCCATTGTTGTTTTAAGAGTATGCTTTTTAGACATGTTAGTGTAGCATAAATGATTTATATCTCTAACATTTGCATGTCTGAGTGTGCTCCCAACAAGTAGGTTTCCAGCATAGACACTATGCATGATAAAGTTTGATGAAATTGCATCTAGCTGGTATTGGTGATTCTGGTAAGCAGTATGTTGAACATGATTATGTAGCCCCCACTACACCTGCCACAGTTGCATAGTTAAGAGAAAAGAAAGAACACAATCAAGCAATGTTGGAGATTGCATCATCTCTAAATTATCATGAGTTTAAAGACATAAAGAACTGTACAAATGCAAAGCAGATGTGGGATGCCCTAGAAACCATCTATGGAGGTGATACAAATGTGCTGAGAGCCAAATCTAAAAGTTTAAGAGGTAAGTTTGATGAAATGAAAATGCAAGAAGGAGAAAATATAGTTCAATATTATGGTAGGATAAAGGAAGTTGTAAATGCTATTAGAGGAGCTAAGGGAACCATTGATGATAACATCATTATGAGAAAGGTACTGAGAACACTTCTTCTTGTATATGCTAGTAGAGTCTCTGCAATTCAAGAGTTAGTATGTACTCCTAATAATAATTTGACTTTGGAAGGTCTGGTAGGTAGACTTACTGCATTTGAGATGTCAAATTTTGATAACTACATTCCACAAGCTATTGAATCTGCATTCAAGTCCCAATTGGTCCTTAACAAATCAAAGAAAGGAAATAAATGTGTGAACAGTGACAGTGACACTATAGATGATGATCTGTAAGAACTTGAGGCACTCATGGCAAGAAGACTATCTAGAGGAAAAGGAAAATTCAAACGTAAACTTCCTATCATTTTTTTTTCATGTAACAAAGTTGGTCATATTGCTGCTAGATGTCATGATAAGAATGACAAAGATGAGAGAAGAGACAGCAAGTACAAAGATAGGAAGGATGACCAAGACTTTATAAAGTATAAAGATTATAAAGATAAAGGTAAGAAATATTGTTATATAGCTGAAGAAGCTTCTGACAATGAATATGAAAATTCTGATGAAAATGATATAGAAGTTGTGTATGCTGCTATGAAAGAAGCTTCTGATGATGATGAGAAACCTGCACTAATATCTTATATGAGTAAAGGTGACCATTGGATTATTGATAGTGGTTGTTCACATTACATGACTGATGATAAAGATATATTTGAAACCTCAGATCAATGTAAAGGTGGTTATGTTAAATGTGGTAATGATGCACCATGTCTTGTTAAAGGGAAAGGATCAATTAACTTGACTGATAAGATCAGATGTGACAATGTATGTTGGGTTGATGATCTTAACTATAATTTATTGAGTGTTGCACAGCTGAATACTTTTGGTTACATAGTTGAATTCCATCACAAGAAGGAAAAGATCTATGATGCCACTAGAGAATTAGTTGGAAGTGGGGAACATGTTAGGAATAACAGTCTGCAAGACAACTAAGAGGGGGGTGAATCAGTTGTAGTATAGATTATTAAACTTTAAAATTTATCAACCATATCAGCAAATATAAATAATAACACAGTAATAGACAACACCATAACACAAGATTTGTTATCGAGGAAAACCTACTAAAAGTAAAACCCCGGTGAGAATTAACACCCACAAATAATGTACTGAGAGTGTAGTATCTATGTTAAAAGATATTAGCCCTGTTAGGAGCTTGTTACAATATTATAGTACACAGTCCCTATTAGGAGATAGACCCTATTAGGAGTCAAAGGAAATAGTAGGCTCACTGCTAAGGCACACTGCCCAAAGAAGGTTAAATCCACCCTCAAGGATTTACAATCTACATCAAGTGTATACAGCAAATACACAATCCAGTGAATTGTCTAGTAGAAACTATCTTTGCTTGATCAATTCCAATGAAGTATCAACACTGCTCTCTATCCAGCAGTGAAGATTTGTAGCTTCACAAATCTCTTCTCTTCTCTTTCTCTACCACACTTTTCACAAATGAAAATATAACTCATATATATCCCTTTACAATAACCCATTAGGTTGGCTAGTTAAGCTTTCCTAATACATAATTAACTAGGCTGGCCAATTAAGGCTTCCCATCATAAAAATAATTACATAAGCCCTTGCTAAGATACACACGATACCTATAACAAGTATAAAACATTTACAATTAATTACAAATACTTCTAGATCCACAATCCACTCTCATAATTAATTTCCACATGTTACAAGTCCGAAGTTGGATAGGAAATAGGTCTTCTCCAGAACACACATCACAGCTAACATCATCAGTATCTAAATAGAAATCAAACTCAACTCATTTCTCTATCATATGTTGGCTCTCCACCAGTAAGCTCACAAGTTCTAAAACATCTTCCTCAGTAAGATATACCCGAAACATAGAGACCTTCTCTGTCCAGAATCACAGTTGTGGTCCAGAAAAATAGTCTTCACCAAATGAATTGTAACATCCACATAATGTAACATAAATTCAAGCAACCTTACAAGTAAGGTCAGGACACAGCCTCCTACATAAATCCAACTTCGATCCTTCTGATTCATTTGTACAGTGTCCGTACACTCATTCTAGTTAAGTAGTTAATCTATCTTCTCCATAGAAATATATGTTGACATCGGTGACAAAACATGAATAACCAAAAATGATATCATCCAACAATCTCCCCCTTTGGAATTGATAGCAACATATGGGAAAATCCATATGCATCAACCCAAAAGTACTCTCTCTCAATACAATCTTCTCAATATCCTCAACATAAGTTTCCCAAAACAATAGGGATTTTCTCATAGATTCCTTCCCCCTTTGGCACCAATGGCAAAGGGTGCCATAACTCATCTATAGTCTTCAGTAGCTTTTTCAAATCTTCATGTCTGATCAAGTGCAAGATCACCCAAATGTGCTCCATAGTGTTCTCCTGCGATCACTCCCCCTAAGGAGTAGATCCATACATCAATTCTAGTGAATAATATGGCTCTGAGATCCACTGGACTGTGTTGATGAGACTTTGTGACCTGGTCTGCCAACAAAGGTAAGTTGTCACCGGGTACTAGGGTACCAGCCAACTTTGCCTCTAAAGGTTGTCTGTGGAAATGAGATTCCCTGGGCCTCCAAGCACATGAGATTTGGGTCTCGACAGTGCGGGGCTCGGTTGGGAAATGTCACTGTTTTCAAGGGGGATAGCTGGTTATCTTCAACTCATCAACTCCAGGGATTCAGGTAAGTGGGGATTTCTCCAAGCATGTTTATACTTAACAAATAAACTTAAAAAGATAGTGCAAAGTTAGAATTATTTCATCTACCTATAGTTATGCTAAACATTCAAAACATCGACAATGATCTAACACACTACACTAAATACCAAAGAAATATACAACCATTAGCTTATATTTTATCAGTAGCAAAGAAAGGAGATCGTTAATCTACTTTAAGCATTAGAGAAAAGGACATGAAGAACACAAATCATAAAATACCATCAACCTAGAAGACAGAGTGCCAACAACATCATTGAGAGAACCCTTCCTTCTTCATTAACATCTTTCTAGCAAGCACTGGTGCGTGGTACAATGATAACTCCCAAGGAGAATTTAACTACTAAAAGCTTAAAACTATGGAGCATTGAGCTCTGCAACTATGAAATAAGAAAATCTTTTTGCTATTAACTATGGACTGCAAAATCATCAATTTTGCCGACCCTTGGAATGAGGTTAGACTTATTATTTACACACATCTTCTGACCTAAACCTAACCCTAACTTATTTTACACTTTATAATATAATACATTATCCGATGGCCGATACTACCTGCACCACGTTACAAAAGACCTCGAGACAAAAAAGCCTGACATGTCAAAAGAGTAAGACAAGAAAGATGGAGTGGAAGAATCAGCCTCGAGAACAAAGCTGGAAAGGAGAAAGAAGAAATCTGATCCCCCGGGGATCAAGGCTACATGCCTCATAAATGGGAAAGCAGTGCCTTGTCTCTGATGCACTAGATGTATCTTTGAAGCGGCGCCTTGGGAAGACCATCTGTCAGAAACCTCTTGTCGAGCTGACGTGCCTTGTTGTAGTTATTCATCTTCTGACAACCTTTATTACTATCCTGAAAGTGACTGGTCAGCATTGGGATCTGAGACACGGGTCACATGAAGAATTCAAAAATGTGGGGCACAAAATTCTGGGATCCAGGAACTTGTGTTCCAAAAGAATAAAGAATACAAAAATCATGGTGTGGGCTGGATTCTCCCAGATCTAGAGAACTTTATTGACTTATGATTTTTCCCAAGCCTCCAACACTTGGCTAATACTCTCCTTATCTATATTCCAGATGTTGTCCCACCTGTTGCGGACAGCCTCCATCACATCCTCAACCTCTCTGGCCCTGCTTGAGAATTCGTTCACCATTTTGATGGAATCATGCAACTGAATCATGGTCTTTGACAACTAGGACAACCTGACTTGATCAAAATATAGGGATTCCATCCTTTTGTAAAACTTGTTGAGGACATAATCCTCCAAGGTACATGTTTTGGTGGTGAGGGAATCAACTTGTGATACCCCAACCACAAATGCCTGGAATAAGCCCAAGGGATATCGGGCACCTGTCAGCTTCTCCTTTAAGGTCTTAACCAGTTCCTTGCAAACATCAATTTTGAGGGCAAGTCTAGAGTACTAGACTTAGAGGGAATCATATGATTCCTCTCCCAAAATTTTAGACTCTGTGGTGACCTCCTCACCAATGCTGTAGATCTCTTCCAATCTGGCCTTCCATTTCTTATATTTTTCTAAGTCTTGCTCCCATATCTAAGCAAAGTTTTTTGCATGGCCAAGGGAGATATCTACCCTGTAAAAGTCTCAGAGGGATTCTGCCAAAAATTCTTTCATCGTTATTTGCTCAGTTGTCCACCCATCCACTACTTGCACCTTTTTCTTCATTATACGCAGTGAGTCCATGTCGCCCTATGCAAGCGGAAATCTGGAAGAGGGGGTCCCAGGGTGGAATTCAGCCAAGGGCTATGTTAATTCCACCAGAAGTGTGAGGAGATTGGCATTTCTCTCTCTTTCCTCTTGCAGCTTCTGGCCCTACTTTGTGTACTGGGCCTCTATCACCCTAGTAGCCTCTTTCAGCAAGTCTAGTTCTCCTTGCTTGTCTCTTTTCCCCAGATCTACCTCCATTATACTGTAGTCTTTGTGCCTTGCGGCTGCTACATCTATGTTTTTTGGGGGTTTTGTGATGACCATAATGGTGTTGCCTATTGGGTTGGTCTGGAGAGTATGGACCACCCGCGCCCTTTTGGACTTCTTTGTCTCAGCATTCTTGGCCATCATCTCGGCTAGTGATAGTGGAGCGCTCGTAGTTTCCACCAGAGCTTTCCTCTTCTTAGTTTCTACCAGCCATTGGGGTGGATGGGGAAGCCTTGCTGCCAATACCTGTTCATTAGGATCCATTTTTGAATCTAGCGGCGGATTCCCTGAGTCTACATTAACCTTGGGCTCCTATCCCTGCTCTTGCTCCAATTCCTTTCTCATTTTCTGTTCCTTTTCTATTTCTTGTTCTCTGGAATCCTTGACATTTCCCGCCATGCTGGCATCTATGTGGTGAATATTTTGTACCTGATAAGAGTGACAAAACACATCAATAAGTCATTGCATTAGTTCAAAAAGGTTAGATAAGCATGCAAAACCCACTAATATCAACCTATTGCCTTCTAACTAAGAAGAGTATGATTAGTAACATAATAGCCCTCATATTATGCTACCATCAGTGACATATACGACCTAGTATGAAGGATTTTAGTTTAAAATAAGCTAAATGATGACAAAACATGCATTCTAGCTCTAAGAATGGAGATAATAGCAATGCAAAAGCATGAAATATGAAGTGAAATATGAGTTTAAGATTAATCTAACAGCATAACTATGCATTTACAATATGAGATCAAGGCCTATTTTCTCTCAAAAATGGCTTCTATTTATAGAAGAATGAGAGAGAGAGAGAGAGAGAGAGAGAGAGAGAGAGAGAGGAGACAAGGCTCATTAATGAGTTAAGAGACTCATTAATGGTGGTGTAAGAGCCATTAATGCCTTGGGAATTAAGGAGGTATGGAGGAGACATGGGCTTAAGGCATCTTCATTAATAAGATATTAATGAAAGCCTTAAAGAAGCAAGGGGAGGGTGTAAGAGGATGCCTTGAGAAGGTGGACTTGAGGAAGGAATCTTGAGATTCCTTGACTTTCTCAAGTGGGTTGAGCTGCTAAGCATTCCTTAATAGAATGTGACAACATTAGGAGGTGGGTTAGGGTTAGAATTAGGATTATGATTAGATTAGCAAGGGTGAATGGGTTGATAAGGGTTAGAACCCAGGGTAGAAGTGGTTGAGATAGGTTAGGTTGGGGTTTAGGAGCATATTAATAAAATGAATTAAACTTATTTAATTCATTCAAAAATAGGAATTTAATTATTTAAACAATTTAATTGCTTTTTAATAATTAGGGGACTATAGCCATTTTAATTAAATTAAATAGGCTAGGGGAATAGGTTATTTTGCAAGTGGGTAATTGATTTAGAGATTTATTTAATTCCTTTATAATTAAATACTATAGTCATGTTTGAATTTGGTTTGAATTGATTTGAATTGTATGGCTATAATAGTTAATATAATTCAGTGATAAAAATCACCTAGGACATTAAATTGATTTGAACAATTATGTCAAGCAGTAATAGGGTCATTTGGACATAATCGAGGGTATGATCACACTTAGGGAAAATAGGGTCCATAGTTGGAACAGACCAAATTCAGGTGGTTACATTTGCCCCTCTTTGAATTGATGTGCGGGTAGCACATTGATTCAAAGAAATTTTTTGATTTGTGACTTCAGAAAGATTGAGAATTTCGTTCTTGGTTGTCGAATGAAATATTGATGAGATCAGTCTCGCACTTGATCAAACCAAACTGATATAATTGATTTTGAACTTGGTTGTCATCCAAAGATCAATAAAATATTTTAAAGATACCAATTCTGAACTTGGTTGTCATCCAAAAATTGATAATATTGATTCTGAACTTGGTTGTCGTCCAAAAAGCCAGTACGAAGCTGCCAGGAGCTTAATAAAAATCTTTTAAAATGAGGAAACATAAGATATCAGCTCATGAGAACCAAAGCTTTCTATCCAACAGTTCTGACTTTAGTCAAGGAGATTGTTATGCCCCTAGTTTGTTTGATAACGAAGTCATTTTGATGTTGTTTTGTACAAAAAATTAATTGCTGATAGTGTGATCATGACCCCTTGGGAATGAAATTGAAGGAAAATAATAAAATCCCTCAGTTGAAAGAACGTATCACTTGCAGGAAGTAGTTAGGGAAAGAAAGAATGGAGTAGAAGAAGTGGAAAGAAAGTGTGTTTTAAAAATAAACACACGATTATCAAGTTAATCACATGAAAATGTGAGTGATAAGACTGATAAAATGATGTTAGACCAAGATGTATGATGAAATGTGCAGTATTTACTGATGTTTGGAACAAATGAAGCAAATCTGTAATGTTTGAAATTGTCATAAGAAGGGTACTAGGCTGCTGAAAACATCTTATGCACCTTTAATTTGGTTCCTGATTGATCAAAAAGAGAATAGAAACATAGTTGTAGTTGTCTGGGAGGAGTTTCGGAACGCCTAAATGACTCAAAAGACTAATATAAGCCTCCAAAATTACCATTTCACTATTCATTTTTACTTTCAGCCATAGTAATTCAGAGAGCTCTACAGAGAAAATGGTAGTCCCTGTGAGGAAGCATCATTTTGAGATGAGCCATCGACATCAGTGTCTAGCTGACTACCCACCACTGGTAAGTACTCGATGAACTACCCTGTGAATTTTTCAAATTTCAAATTCATGCATTTTTATAGTAGTTATAGCCCTTGCAATTTAGAATCACATCCAAGATTCTGGATTGCAACCTATGAATCCCGTGTCAGGTCTATTTTTTCCTGGATCGCATCTAATTTTTCTGGATTCCTGTGTCACATCTGGTATTTCCCAGATCACATCCAGTTGCATTGCATTTGTCATCTTTTTAGGGGAAATCCATCAGTGTGTCACACCCAGTTTGCTTAGGGTCACACCCCACATTTAGGATCACATCTCATATTTTGCTGATCGCATCCTGTAAACATAGTCACATCATGTATTTCCAGGATCGCATCTGGTAGAATGGATCACATCCTTTTGTTTCAGAATCGTATCTGGTCAAGAGACTTAGAATTTCAAGATTTCTGACTTGTTTGCATCCTATGAACTTGGAACTACTTAGTTGATTAGGAGTCTGCCCCTATGTTGTAGATAGGATACTGATGTATAGCCATTTTTGTCTAAAATAGGCCTAGTTTGAGGTAGTCACATTTCGCGGCACTTACCTTGCGCGCATTCTTGCATTGTCTAGACAATTGTCAGATGATGAGCAGACTACCATGGTCTGATGTGGATTGTGGTCATTGATGGGTTTACCTGAGATCGGGGTAAACCATGGGTTGTTGACTGCTCTTACTGAGAGATAGCACTCAAAGCACAACACCTTCCATTTACCGACTGGAGAGATCACCGTGACTCTAGAGGACATCTGGAGGATATTGCGCATGCCAATGGTTGGATAGGAGGTTTTCTTTGAGTCAAGAGCTGGCGTGGCTATTGGTGTTGCACATAGATTCTTCCAGGATGATACCATTGACTGGAGATATCTGTCATGGGACTATATGGTCAATCATTACGATTAGTTATCTATTTATTTAGTAGGTCTGGTAGGCAGAATCCTCAAGCCAAATAGGGGCTAGCATAGATTCATGGTCAGGTGGGTGGGTATGGTAGAGCAGATGGTTACCCACCATCAGAGGATTGCTTGGGGTAGCTGTATCTTAGCTCACATGTACAAAGAGCTACATGAGATAGTGTACCATTATACCCATAGTATGACTATGGGTATCCTTATTCTTTGGTTCTGGGCCTGGGAGCACATCACTGTTACACGGTCGATTGTAGATAGACAGAGGGCACCTGAGTAGCCCTACATATACATGTATGCAGGCCTTCTTTAGTAGCCCCATCTGGGCAAGATTGAGTACTGGCACTATTTATTTGATGATATGACAGAGGTTGTTTGGCAACCATATTTAGATTGTGAGGTGTGGACCTCAGATGCCCTACAGGTGCCTTACTTGTGCCAGAGCCGATATCTCATTGGCCGGACCAGATATGTTATAGAGCAGTTCATTATCACCAGATTTTTGAGGTATTATGGTCATCGATAGGGCAGGATGGAGGGTATTGTGGTATATGCCCAGACCAGAGATGAGACACCACTATGGGGTGCACAGTTGACATATGAGACTGCACACCAGGAGATCTGGGATATGGTTGCAGTAGACTGGGATCTTTGTCCTAATGTAGCTGATGCAGGTGTATCAGATGGTTATGTTGTAGAGATGCTCTAGTACCCATTTCCTCATTTCACTATGCCAGAGGAGGTCATCACATGCATAGAGGAGCCACTAGACTATGATCCTGATGATCGACCCATCAGGGGCAGGGGAGGTGCACAGAGAGACAGGGCTCCTAACAGGCATGGAGGGAGAGATGGTGGTAGAAATAGTAGGCATCCTCCTCCTAATGACAGTCATGATGGAGATGATAGGGGTGGTGGTGGAGAGGCTATCAATACAAGGGGTGCTAGTGGCAGTGGAGAGGGTTGGCATACCCGATTCAGATTTGTAGCTCCCCGGAGAGATACCGGTCCGCTCCTTACTAGGGACCAATAGAGACAGAGATGGCATGGGTCACAGGATAGGCCTCAGGATCTGGATACAAGCAAAGATGGAGATCCACTATCCATATGTGAGTAGAAGAGAGAGAAGCTCCAAGCTAGGATTATAGCTTTAGAGGCCAGAGTTACCACTATTGATGCCTTACTGGCAAACAAAGATTTACAGCTTGAGCAGCTGAGAGCAGAGAGAGATATGCATGCTCGGACAGTGGTCCATCAGGGACAGAGGGCTACATACTATTATGCCCTATATCATGTTGTAGTTTCAGAGGGTCAGAGAGCACCTTCCTTCTCACAAGTGACATAGCAATCAGAGGGGGCCATGCCTCCTCTAGCAGCTCCTTTTGTACCACCTCCTCCTCCTCTTGATCAGGGAGAGGGGGTGGGATAGAGTTGATATGTTGTATCATCTATATGACATGTATATTTTTGAGATTGTATTTGTATATCTGGATCCTACTAAGATCCCCTCTTTTGTATATCTGGATCCTTCTGAGATCCATTTTTGTAGATGACATTCATACATGTATATCTGATTCATTTTGGCTCACTGATATTCTGATACTCTTTATGCATATTGTTCCATATTTGAGCTATACCATGTTATGATGATATATATCTGATATAGCTTCTTGATTCTGACATGTTTTATGAGTTCTTTGTGCTTTCATAGATGTGATAAATGTATCTTGCACATGTGATGATATCTTGGTCTCTTGATGAGTTAGTTTTTAGATGATAACATCATTTTAATGATTGGATGTGATGAGTTATTACTGATATAAACATGTTTTAAATGATACTTATGTGAAAATGTGAATGTATGTTTCTTTTGATTTTCTAGTTATGCAAAATAGATGTATGGATGCACTTTAGGATAAAAAAATAAAAATAAAATACATGGATGCTTTATTTTTTGTATTTTCATGTTTCTTCTTTTCAATGAATGCAAAATGTATGCTATGGATGTGCAATGATATTTGATATTAGTAATATGGATGATGTAATTAACTTGATTTAGAAGAAGATAGAAATCATTTTTGAGCACATAAAATTCCTTATGCTATTATTTCTTTCATAAATTCACCATGCAACCTCTAAATTCAGCTATATGCAGACTCTTTAGGACTTGTCACTGATTAGCAAATATTGCAACATTTTTATCATCATTGGGCGCTTTTCGAAATTGATACCACCTGATAGTACAACTATCACTAATACCCACTGATATTATGATAATATGAATACTATATTTTATTGAAATGTCAGAAATAGACTTAGGCATCAAGGCATAGAAGCCAGGATAAAAAAATAGTCACCTTCCTTTTAATATACTAGATTCTGACTAAGGCAAGATATTGGACCCGCAATGACCTTGAAAATTTATATCCTTGGGTACACTATGATTCGTATACCTTAGTGAGAATCTAGATCAGAAAATAGACAAGGAAATTATTTCAAACTCACTGTAGTTTACACATAACAAAGATCAAGATATATGCTTCTATCCACCCATAGTAACAGCTCTTACCATAAACATCCAAGTTAGGTGAAATTTATAGGATCATTTGGAATAATCACCATACGTAGAAAATCAAGAAAACATTATGCCCCCTATCCTTGTGACTCTTTGTCTTTACACAAACTTCATTGAGCAACTAAGAAGACATAATAAATTATTAATTGTGAATCAATCAAATAAAACTCATAATTACTTAGATGCCCCTAGTTGAAAACATCATTAGGACATAAAAGAATCATAATTAAATCAATAGAAAATTGTGTGTTTAAGTAGTACTTGTTCATTCATATGTCAAACACAGTAAAGATTCATCAATCAAAAAATTGTAATACAAGCAATATGGTGTTCCATGTCTATGCATTGATAGGATAATTCGTTCATGTTTGCGATCCAATAGAGCCTTGTAGGAACTCCATTAATGTAAATATCGTGTCAGGATATGCGATGTTTTGAAAAGACACCCTTGTTTTGAAAAGTGACATTGTTTTGTACATATCAAGAAACATTGTGTCCGTGAGGCAAACCATCCTAGAGCAACCTAGCAATCGCAACTGACTATGCCAGCAAAGATGCCCCCAGTGCAGAATGACTTATTCCTAAGACATAAAGATAGACAAATCCCAAGCAAGGATAAGATAGTCATGTAGGAAGATGAAGTTAGCGTACGAGCACAGGAAAAATTATGAAGGCCTAGTATCAGTAGTGCATTGATAGATGGAGCGCAGAACACAAGTGACACCTGATTGCCAAGTTTTCACCACTTAGCAAGATCTTTTTCTTTCTTTTTGCTACCAAGATGCCTATTTTACCAGGTGCTCATCAAGGCACTTTTCCTTTTCAATTTTTTTGCTATTTTGGCTTTTTTGAATATTTTTGTAATATCAAGGCGCCTGTTTACCAGGTTTTCACCAAGGATACCCTTTTCTATAGGAATTTTTCTACTATTTTTGGATTTCTTCAAGATCAATTTTCTGAATATTTTTGGTATTTTGCAAGAACTTTTTGTTGTACAGGCTCTGCTAGCCAAACATCAAGCATAGAACCACTTCAAATGTAGAGTATTGATAGGATCTGGAAGAACGTCTCCATTAAGTGTAGCTAACTGATAAGCTCTAGTCCCAAAAGTAGCAGTGATAACATAAGGTCCCAGCTAGTTAGGTTCAAACTTTCCTTTCTGCTCCTTGTTAGGCTGGTTCTTAGGATTCTCCTTGAGGATGAGATCTCCTACTTCAAATTTGCGTGGTTTCACCTTTTTGTTGTAACCTTTGGACATACATGCTTGATACACTTTGAGGTGATCAAATGCTTGTTGCCTGCACTCATCTAGTAGGTCTAAATAATTCACCCTATCTATGTGGTACTGCTCATTAGTAACCAATCTTTGTAGAGATACCTACAAAGATGGGATTTCAACCTCAATGGGTAGTACTACTTCAGCGCCATACACTAGAGAAAATGGTGTGGCTCTAGTTAGTGTTCTTATGCTTGTTCTGTAGGCCCATAGTGTCAGATTTAGTTATAGATGTCAGTCTTTGCTAGACTTGCTTACAGTTTTGTGGAGAATTTTGAGAATATTTTTGTTTGATGCCTCAGCCTATTCATTACCTTGAGGGTAATAGATTGAGGAGCAATGTTGAGTGATATGGAAATGTTCACAAAGGTCATCAATGTCTTGATTTTTAAATTGGCCCCCATTGTCTGTTACAATTGAAGAAGGTATCCCATATCTATAAATAATGTAGTTCAGAATGAACATAGCCACCTGTTTGCTAGTGGCTTTGATTAGCGGCATGGCTTCGACCCACTTCATGAAATACTCAGTGGCCGTAATGATAAACTTGTGTCCATTTGAAGAGTTGGGATATATTTGTCCAACCAAGTCAAAGGCCCATTGCTGAAATGGCCAATGTGTTATAAAAGGTATAAGTTCCCTGGCAGGAGCATGGATAAGGTTTCCATGTGTCTGGCATTTAAGACATGCTTTTAAAAATTGAATAGCATCTTTCTTCATGGTAGGCCAATAATAGCCTACTCTGAGTAGTTTCTTGGCTAATGAAAAGTCATTCGAGTGTGATCCACATACACCTTTGTGGACATCTTTTAATGCTAGATTGGACTCTTTGAGTTCTAAACACCAAAAAAGTGTACCATCAAGACCGTGTCGATATAGGTTGTTATTTATGAGGAAGTAACATGATGCTATCCTAATCAGGGATCTTTTCTCATTTCTAGATAGATTGGCGGGGATAGTTTGGTCAGAAAGGTAAGCAATGATACTAGCATACTGAGATTGATCTGGGGTATTCAAGGTACATATTATCTGGTATTGAGGGTTAGCAAAGGCAGGATAGGATATTTATTCCACCAAGAAGTCATAGTGGAATAAATGTTCCTCCAATTGTAACATAGATGCCAAGGTAGCCATAGCATCTACAGCTTTGTTCTCTAATCTTGGTATTTGTTGGAAGGTGACGAAGACAAAGTACTTCTTCAGATCATCAACTAGTTGCTTGTAGGGCATCAAATTTTCATCTTTTATTTGATACTCCCCATTCACTTGATTGATAATTAGTTGGGAGTCACCATACATGTGTAACTCTATGATCTTCCATTCCATAGCTAGCTTGAGGCCATTGACCAATGCTTCATATTCTGAGATATTGTTGGTGCATGGAAACATCAATTTGTAAGATCTGGGAATCTTGTATCCTTGTGGAGTTATGAAAAGGACCCCTACTCTAGATCCTTGTTGAGTAAATGAACCATAAAAGTATATCTTCCATGGATATTTAGTGAGATGCATGATTGTTTCATCAGGGAATTCAAAGATCTGGGAATCTTGTATCCTTATGGAGTTATGAAGAGGACCCCTGCTTCAGATCCTTGTTGAGTAAATGAACCGTCAAAGTATATCTTCCATGGATATTCAATGAGATGCATGATTTTTTCATCAGGGAATTCAATTAGTAGAGGTTCATCATCCTGGAGTGGTGAATCAGCCAATTGATCTGCAAGTACCTGTCCTTTGATAACTCTCTGTTCTACATATTCAATGTCAAACTCACTTAGAATTAGGACCCATTTTTCCAAACGTCCTATTAATGATGTTCTGCTCAGAAGATACTTTAGAGGATCGATCTTAGCAATGAGCTTTACTATATGAGAGAGCATGTAGTGTCTCAATTTTTGTAATGTGAAGATAACTGCTAAGCATGCTTTTTCAATAATGCTATAATTGAGCTCATAAGTGACTAGTGTTCTACTAATGTAGTAGATAGCTCATTTTTTCTTTGTTTCATCTTCTTGTGCCAGTAATACTCCTAGGGATGTAGTTGTAGCTAAAATGTATAGGAGTAAGGATTTTTCATGAATAGGCACCATAAGAATAGGTGGAGCAGCCAGGTACCCCTTCAATTCTCTAAAGTTTGTTTCACAGTGTTCATCCCATTTGAAGGTAACCCCTTTATGTAGTAGCTTAGTAAAGGGTTGTGCCCTATCAGCAAGTTGGGACATGAATCTCCTTATAGACTAGAGTCTCCCTTGTAGTGTCCTCATTTGACTGATGTTATGTAGAGGAGCCATCTCTAGAATAGCCTTTACCTTTGTAGGATTTACCTCAATTCCTTTTGCGAATACAATGAATCCTAGAAGCTTCCCTAATTGGACCCCAAAGCCACATTTCTTTGGATTGAGCCTAAGTTGGAACTGTTCCATTCGATCCAATATCTTTCTTAGCTCAGCAATGTGAGTATCTCTCCTTAGATTTAGCCAATGTTTCATTGACATAGTCCTCCATGTTCTTGTGCATCATGTCATGGAATATTGTTGTCATGGCTCTTTGATATATTGCACCAGCATTCTTTAACCCAAAAGGCATGACATTCCAGCAAAAGGTGCCCCATCCGCATGTGAATGCAGATTTCTCTTGATCCTCAGGGGCAATCTTGATTTGATTATAGCCCAAGAATCCATCCATTAATGAATACATCTGAAAGCCTACCGTAAGATATATGACCATGTCAATGTTTGGTAGAGGGAAGTCATCTTTCAAACATGCTTTGTTTAGGTCCCTGAAGTCCGTATAGATCCTGATAGATTTATCAGATTTAGAAATGGGGACCACATTGGAGATCCACCCTGCATAGGCAATGACTCAAATAAATCTAGCTTTCAATAATTTTTCTAGCTCTACTTTTACCAATAATGCAACATGAGGATGCATCTTTCTAAGTTTTTTTTTTACGGGCTTGATCCCAGGAGCTATAGATAAGTGGTGCATGATGAGATTAGGATCGAGCCCTGGCATATTAGTGTAAAACCATGCAAAGTTAATCTTCTTCTCTTTTAGGAACTTTGTGAACTGTACCTTCTTTTCTTATGATAAAGATTGTGCCAGATGAACTATTTGAGGATTTTCAACAGTGCCCAAGTTTACTGGCTATGTCAGTTCAATCAATACTAAAGATCTTTCCTAAAAGTGTTTCGGGAGGATATCAAGAGTCTCATCCTTTGGCACCTCAGAGACATTTTCACCATTGGATATGTCTTTTTTCTTTACTATTTTGAGATCTGATACTACCACAAAGTGGTTTTCACCATCAGTCTACTTTTTCTTTTTATTTTTTAGTTTGTGACTAAGAAACTTGATATCCTCCTGTGACATGTTCTCGCTCCTTGCATTGGTGGAAGAAGGGTAAGGTTCACAAGCATTGAGATAACAAGCTAGGGTGTGGTCATTGGAAAATTTAAGGATAGAAATAGGATCTATTTCAGTCCAATCAATTAGGTCTGGATGTACCAATGTTAGGGAGTCAAATTCTGGGAAGGGTAGCATCATGTTAGCATCAAGACTATTAACTGACATGACATGGTCTGTTAAGTTAATTTCTTCAATATTTAGATCAATAAGAGTGAGATCATCGTAAAAAGGGTCATTGTCAGTCATATGTGGACCAAAATCTAGTGACTCATCAGTAGAAGTCTCATCATCTCTCTGTAAAAGGAAGCTTCTTTCTTGTAGCCTATGAAATTCTTCTAGACTTATGTATTCACCAGTGTCTCCATCCATGATCAAGGGAATGAACTCTTCTTCTACTTTAGGAGGATCATTATCATTGAGAGGAGTGTCAGATTGTTTACTAGGAGCTGAGGGAGCTGTAAACATGTGAATTGTATCTATTCCAATATCTTCAGAGGGGATAGATAGCCAATCACATTAATAGTCATGAGAGTCTGTGACATCATCATTAGATCTATTTAAGTATTCAGCAATGGTTATTTGATGTACTCAATTAGCTGTGTGTAAGTCAAAGTGGGGTAGATCAAGGACATGTGAAATTGTGACTAATTGCCCCTAGTTAGGATATAAATTTTGTGGCCGGGGTGTCTCTTGAGTGATTTTTTCTATGGTGTCTCCTACCTCTTGAATGGGAGGTTGTGCTAGTAAAGGACTGTGAAGATCCTGTGGTATCTCAAAGATAGGTATATAGCATTCCCCTTGATATTTAGGATTCTCTATACCAATATGTAATAATCTTTCATAAGGCCATGGTTCTAGTATTATCTCATCTATTTTATCGCTCCTTGTTTCAGAAGGTGGACTCTCCTTGGAAGCAGGTTTATCAATTTTAGTATTAAAACCCTGTCTTATTGTATCTCTGGTGTTTCAGAACTCCATGGGTATAGGTTCAAAAATCCCTCATCTTGTGTCATTTAAAGGTCCCTTTCCTTTGTAACCCATTTGTGTGAGGAAATCATATCCCTTTCCATACTGTTCTGGGGATATCTTTACATGTTTGACCTTAGATTCCACTGGTTCACCTTTGTAAAGCCAATCCAAGACTGCCTGTTCTTCTATGTTATCTGAAGAAGATGTGGATTCCTTTATCATGCCAGTTGCCTTGTGTACTTCTGGCTCTTTGAATGCTACAGGTGTGAATGTCAATGAAGGTTTTCTGTAGGATCTCGGTGACACTAGAAGTTCTGTCAGTGAGGGAGTTAGGTCCTGTTGATGGGGTTTTGCTGACCGGGTCTGCCAACAGTCATAAGTTGTCACCGAGTACCAGAGGTACCATCCAACTCTACCTGCAAAGGTTATCTAGGGAATTTAGATTCCCTGGGCCTTCAAGCACCTGGGTGTTGGGTCACGACAGTGCGGGGCTCGGTTGGGAGAAGTGACTATTTTCGAGGGGGATAGCTGGTTTCTTCAACTCGTTCTCTCCGGAGATTCAATAAGATAAGGTTTCCCCTAGCATTCTACACTTAACAAATAAAATGAAAAAGATCTTGCACGGTTAGAAATACTTCATCTAACTATAGTCATGTTTGAATGTTCAGAACATCAATAATACTCTGATATACTACACTAAATATGGAAGAAATACACAACCATCAGCCAGTATTTTATCAGTAGTGAGGGAAAGAGGTTGTTAATCTACTTGACATATCAGAGTAGGAGACATAAAGAGAATAAAACATGAAATACCATTAACTCAGAAGCAGGAATGCAAACAACATCATTGCAAAGAATTCTTCCTTCTTCATTAATGTCTCTTCCAGCAAGCACTGGTGTGTGATACAATGGTGGCTCCAGGGGAGCGTCTAACTATTGAAAACAAAACAATGGAGCATTGAGCTCTCTAACTAAAATGAGAAATCACCTTTCTATTATTGTGGACAACAAAATCATCAATTTTGCCGACCCTTGGAAATGGGCCGGTCTGGCTATTCATACACATTCTCTTCTAACCCTAACCCTAACCCTATTTTACATTGTGTTTCAATAAAATATAATATCTGGGGGTCGGTACTACCTGCGCCACCCTACAAAAGACCTTGAGATGGAATAGGCCTGACACATCAGAAGAATGAGACAAGAATATACAGTAGAAGAATCAGCCTTGAGAAGAGAGCCAGGAAGGAGAAGGAAGAAAGTAGGTCCCCCAGGAATTGAGGCTACATGTCTCATAAATCAGAAATGCGGTGCCTTGTCTCTAATGCACCAGGTGTACCTCTGAATGGCACCTCGAGAAGACCACCCTATCAAAAAACTATTGTTGATTCGACACCCCCCTTGATGTAGCCAACTACCTTCTGGCAGCTTTTATTAACCGCTTCTAAAAGTGACTGGTCAGCCTCGGGGACCGGGACACGAATCACTTGAAAGAATACAAAATTTGGGATCTGAGACTCCAGGATCTGGGAACTTACATTCCCAAAAGAATAAAGAATACCCAATGTTTGAGTTTTCTCCGGCCCCCGGAGAAAGCTCAAGGTTTCTTATTATCATTGAAAGCCTGGAGGAGGCGGGAAATGCCATCTTCATCTACATCTTTTAGGCTGGCCCTTCGGTGCTTAGCCACTTCAATTTGTCCCCCTAGGTCTAGAACATTCTCCTTAAATTCATCGGCCATTTTTTCCGCGTCGTGACCACTAAGCACCATGCGAGTTAATTTTTTCATTTGGGCACCATCTATCACCTCTGGGGATTGATACCGGGACTTCATCATTTTATCAAAACTCCCCAAAATTGAATCCTCTAGAGTGCATGTATCTGTACTAAGGGGGTCAGCCCCGGAATTCTTTGCTACAAAAGACTTGTATAAATTGAAAGAATATTTTACAGCATTAACTTTATCTTGTAGAGTCCCCACCAGTTGTTTGATTACCTCCAATGTGAGGTCAAGTCTGGAGTGTTGGGTCCTCACAAAATCAAATGATTCATGCCCCAGAATTCTGGATTCAGAAATCATATCCTCTCCTACGCCAAGGAGTTCTTCAATCTCTACCTTCCACGCTTGATAATTTTTGATATCACCCTCCCACTGGTCAATAAGGGTCTCCACCTGGTGTATAACATGTCGGGCTGTATATAAATCTGGGAGGGTGGATACCAGGAAATGTTGGGTGTTTCCTATTTGCAGGGCGACCCACTCGTCCACTGCCTGGGCCTTCTTCTTCATTATTCATAGAGAGTCTATGTCACTCTATGGTATATCTTCAGAGGTGAAAGCTTTCGGAGGAGCGGCATTGATAGGTCAAGCCAGCTCAGTGAGAAACCCCATAAGGTTTGTGTTTTTTGCCTTTTCTGCTTTGGGCCTCTGGGCTTCCTTCTCATAATGAGCCTCTACCGCCCTAGCTACCTCCTTTAGCAAGTCCACTTCACCCTGTTTTCCCCTTTTTCCTAGTGATACCTCTGCAATGTTGTAATCTCTGGGCTCTGCGGTTGCTTCATCGGCGCCTGGGGGAGGTGTCACCACAATGGCAACTGTTTCTCCAACCGGCCCGGTTCGAAGAGTATGAACCATCCAGGATTTCTTGGCCTTCGGTGGGGCCTGGACCTAAGCCATCATTTCAGCCAGGGAGAGAGGAGTTCTGGGAGTGGATGGAGCTTTTCTTTTTCTTCTCTCTACTAACCACTAAGGCGGCAGGGGTGGCTTTTCTACCAAAATCTGTTCCCTCGATTCTTCCCCGATGTCCTACGGTTGTTGCTCCTTAGTGGTGTGGACCTCATCCATCCTTTTCCCTACATCTTCTTCTTCATTAGAAACATCTTCCTCAGCAACCTCCATCTCCTCAGCCTTGTCCTCTATATCTATTACTTTGTCTAGACTTTTGTCGGCTTCCTCCGGGATTTCCTCCTCATGCTGCTCTTCTTGTTGCTCTTGTTTTTGCTCGACCTCTACTGTCAGGGTTTCTTCTCCTATTGGCTCATCCTGTGGTAGTAGGGGAGGTATCGGGCTAAGATTTAAAGTTTGGGCCACGGTAATCACCTACCCGAAGGTCGCTCCCAGGAGTAGCACTTGGAATGAGGCGGCTGGGGTTACGGTTATTCCTGAAGGTCCGGTTCCCCCAGTATCTGCCATTTGTTCACTCTGCCTTTGTTGGTCCACCCCCGAACCTTGTGTCTCTGGAGACTCAGAGGTAATCTCTAGCTCTGGCTCTCTTTCTTCTACCTATTTTTCCTGCTCCTGTGTAGGCTCTTGTTCGGAAACTTCTTGTTCTGCAGCCTCTTATTTTGTAGCCAGGGCTTCTGTCTCCATTTGTCTGTTGTCCCCCTACAGGTTTCTAAACCCGTAGGTTGCAAAGACATCATCAAATTCCTCCTACGCAGAGGGACTGGCCGGGACTTTGGTAGGCTCTGTTTCCTTCTCCAGCTCTGAGGAACTGGAAGAGAAGATTTCTACTTGTTGGTTCTGGGATGTACCCAACCCCAGCTCTGCCTTAGGCTTTTTGTTAAGCCTCTTCTTTCTTTAGGTAACCAAGGGTGGCCCTGCATCCCTTATTATTGTTGCTTCTATGGGATCCACCCCCATTTCCTTCACCATTAAGGCTGCCAACGACGGGGAGGAAGAGGGACAAATTGGCCCGGCCATGAGTACCAGAGTGGCCAGCCGTGTGATTAATTTTTCCCTCATCTATTGTGAAGCTGCCACTGACTATTTTATTTGTTCTTTGATGGGGACTTCTTGTGCAGGAGGGGTCATATCTATTTCTTTTCCTTTATCCACCCTCTACGAAGAAGTCCCGGCCCCCAGAGTCAACTTTGGTGCTTGCTGGGCCGCTCGACGGGCACTTCCGGGGCACACCTTCTTAAAGTAGGCATGACTTCGCTCGACCACCTCTCGAGTGAAGTCCTCAATTATAGGCCCTTATTGGGCATCCCAATTTACCAGTGGAAGAGTCATTGTATCAATCCCCTTTTCCTTGTACTGGGGATCGATAGTGGGGGCGGCGTCTGAGAAATCCTCCAGGAACCTCCAGAGCTTCAACCTTTGCATCATGCCTACCATCATCCTAACATAGTGCCAGCTCCACACCTCCACATCATCTTGGAAATCTACCCAGAAATCCTCCATATGGATGTGATGGGGCTCTGAAGCCCGGGGAAGTGTCCTTGCAATCTTTCCATGCAGATCAAAAAATTTTTGCGCCAAGTAAAATTCTTCCAAGTTGTAGCTTTTCAATTCATTATTCACCTCTTTTGCGGTGGCCAAGCTGCATGTGTAGTTCCCACAAATGATTGAGAACAGAATGTTGGGTATCTTCTTCAAGGCAAAGAGTGCATGCACCTCCATTATTTTCTTGCAGTATTCTAATAGCATGATCTTGTCCCCACAGTGTTTGGGTAACAAGTAGGGTTTCTCAGAGAAGCCGGTGACCCTAATGTAAGTGTGCTATTAGAACTGGATGTAGTAGTGTCCATAACTATGGACCAAATTCATCACCTCTGAGGATAGGTGGTATCTTGCATCCTGGGTGGGTGTAAGAAGGTGATAGTAAACGAACGCATCATTTATCGAAAAAAATTGGGGAAGCTGGCCTCCCATTGAACTTGTGGGAAATGGTCCCATGGTGCCTTTTGTCCCAGGCCAATCCCGAGCATGCTGTCTATAAGTAGCCCATGGGCATGGGGCCTCTATTGTACCAGGGCCTAGAAAACATAGGAAGACATGTAAAATTTCTTCTTTCTATTCAGTTGCAGGAACTGAGAGTCGACATGGTTGGAAATTATGGCTGCCCAGTCAAAGTATCCTCCCTTGGTGGAGATGTTGAGGAGGAAGTAGTACATCTATTTAGTGAATTCTTTGGTAGAGGGTTGCCCAAAGACTCGGGCCAATGCCATCATTCCCATCTAAATGCTCCCTTTGAACTCGGAGTGGGGAATTTCTATCTTCATCCTTTTAGGGTCCCTCTTTAGAACCTTGAGCTAGTGGGTGTTCATATATACCCGAGCGGCATCCTCCAACTGTGTAAATTGGGCCAAGGCATCTGACCTTACAACCATAGAAGCCTTAGCAAATTGAGGGATCCCTAGACCTTCCTGGAATCTGGGTCAAGGGATACCAGAGGAGTAGGGTACCCAGTTGGTTCTGCGGCTGCGAGCATAACAGCGCGAACAAAAGAGTTGTAATTGTCAGCCAGCGTCAAGATAAGCTTCGGAGCTTATACAAAGCACGAGAAATAGGCCACCTTAAGGATCCCAGAGTCCCCGACATTAATTGCTAGCTGATCTCCATCCTGTCATTGGATGTACATGATTTTTACCAAGGCCTGCATTTCTGGCCATGTTTCGACGCTGGTGTCGGTAATAAGATTAACTTTGGACTCAATCTTCGAGACCATAATAACACCGTCTTGCATGAAATTCATGGTTAGGGGCATTTTCTCCAGGGCCTTTTCCATTTTGGATTTTACCGTCGCCCTGGTAGCCGTCACGAAAGGTAGCTCTGGACTTCCAGGTGGAGAGGATGCAGATGCTTCAGACATGCTTGGGAAGTGAACTCCAGAAACCTGCAAGGCAAACTGACCGTCAGAATGTATTAACAAATAAATATTCTGGGGTCCGGAGATCTTACCACCATGATGCCTGCTTTTCCTAAAAAGTTAGTTTTATTCAAAAAGAACTGAAAATCATACGCATCACATGAACTTAATATTTTTACTAAACATCCGGGTTCGGAGATTTTATCACACTTGGTAAGGACACGGGATGGATGATGGTAGGAGACTCGGAGCTTGGAGAAGTAACCATTGGTGAGGACGTGTAAAAAGGCAAGTCATCAAGCCCATGTGGGCGCCACGTGCATAGGTATTAAATAGGAGTTATGGCGATGACGGCGGAGCCAACTATCTGAACGCGCAAAAAGTGAGGGCCACTTGGCTAGAATTGATTGTGTGCATGGGATATAAATAAGGGTCTGGCTGGTTTCATGGAGGAGAGAGAGAACTGCCTATTTGAAACCAACTAAGAGCCAAGTTTCAAACAGGTGGTTTTCTGCCCCAAAATTAACTCATGGGCAGAAAACTAGCGACGCGGGCAACTCGACCACCTGGCTAAGCTACCCGAAAGGATATACATGAAAGCTGAGGGATATGTACATGGAATAGAGGGATATATACACCAAATATACACAAATGTACATATACACACCACAGAACAACATCCACAAGAAACCAGGCAAGGCACAGAGCTATATACATCTTTATACATATTCTACAAACTGACCACTTCTGCACAGAGGGCGGACAACCCTCTGGCAGAGCCGACCCACCAACGGGCGGCAAAACCAAAAAATAGGAAACAAACAAAATAGAAAGACAAGAAACAAACAAATGATGAAGAGGAAACACCAGGTAAACAAAAAGAAAATCGGTGGGAACAGAGACACCTACCTAAGAATGCCAAAAGGTGGAGGAAAGGAGGAAGTTACCATGGGAGCTCTGCAATAGCTACAGTTGCCAAACGGTCACAGTCCACCACCATGAAGCACTCATAATCACCTAAGAAGGATGAAAGTGTTAAGCACTAATCATAGTTAACTCTCTGCAAATCGCTCTGTAATCGCTCTAAAATTGCTCTGAGTGCTCGAGTGTTTTAATCGCGATAAATGTGAAAGTGACAGATAATTTTTATTTATACCCATGGTAAAAAGGTAGTCCACCTCCGTCCGGCAATCTCCAGACAAGAAAAACTCCAAACCCCAGGCCTGGGGATTTCCCACGATGATAACCTTAAGAACATCATGGCGAAGAATCCCAGAGTCCAGAATCTGGCTCCCAACGAAGAACGACCTCCAGGACCGGAGTCCCGGAGATGAAAAAAACAAACAAACAAAACACAACAATGGGGAAGAAAACCCTGGAGAAAGAAAACAAAGGGAGAAAGACAAGGACCGCAAGCAAAAATAAACAAAAGAACAAAAAAAAAACGGGGGAACCCAACATTTTGCACACAAAATGTAGCGACGGGGATGCAGGGCATAACAGGTCCAGTTTGTACTCTCCCATACCTATTTTTTCAAGTTTCAAGGTTTTGCTAAAACTCTTCATAACCATGCCCTTGGTAGTTTTAGGAGCAATTGCATCCATAGCCTCTTTGTTGTGTGGGATCATGCTACCTGCTTTGATATTGTTACAAGTGTAGTTAGCATCTGCAGGAATCATCACTTCCACCCCATTATGTGGGAATTTTATGCATTGATGGTAAGTGGATGGTATAGCTTGCATTTCATGAATCCATGTTCTCCCTAGTAGGATATTGTAGGCCAATGGTAAATTCAGAACTTGACATATGACATTCCTCTCAATCGGTCTGACTCTGATAGGTAGAACAATAAGACCTTTGGAGGACCTTTCTTCCTCATCATAAGCCTTGATGGTTATCTTGTTTCTAGAGTCAATTGTTTGTTCTGAGAGTCCTAGTCTCCTAATTAAATCTAGAGTATAGATATTCAATCCTTCACCTCCATCTATCAACACACGTCTAACACGGGATTTATGAATAAGGACTTTGATATGGAGAGGTTGATTGTGTGGATGGGTCAATGACTTGTCATCCTCTTCAGAAAAGGAGAGGTAGTGTGGTGCTGAGATGTGATTGACCATCGCTTGAAATTTGTCTATATTGATATCTTTTGGAACATAATTAGCAGCGTGTAGAGCTTGTTCTAGGATTTCCCTATGTACCATGGATATCTTGAGCAGTTCAAAAATAGAAATTTTGGCAAAGGTTCGTTGCAATTGGTCTACCAAGTCATATTTTTCTCCGGGGATAGTGACCATGTGTTTTGCTGCTGGTTTAGGAATAGTTACAATAGGAACTTTGGATGTTGACATTGATGTCAGTTTTGGAGGTCCTTTGATTATAACCTATGCTTGGCTCTGTGTTACAGCATTTGAGTGGGATGAGACACCTTTAATTGTGACCACATTGATGGATTCAGTTTTAATGTCAAGCATATTAATCACATTGTCATTTTTGGAATAGGTGTAGTTTACCTCATTACCCTTCCCCTTAGATGTTTCTCCTTGATTGTAATTAGGAAAGGGTTTGTTGAATGTTGTATGATCCTCATTGGTAGTATTTCTATCTAATTTGATCTTTCCTCCGTCAATGAGGTCTTGGATAAGAGGCTTAAGTTTGAGACAATTATTAGTCTTGTGTCCCTTTTTTTTGTGGAAGACACAATAGGAATTATCATCCCACCACCTGGGTTTGACCATTGGTTCCCATGGTTTAGAATCAGAAATTGTAAGAACTTTGTTAACCAACAGTGTTTTCAAAACAGTCTCAAGAGGCTCCCCCAAAGGAGTGAATGTTCTTTGGGGTTTCGAAGTCCATGTTTATTCTTTGTTGTTATCATTGTTTGCTTTGGGGATGGAAGGTGTTACCTTAGCATCTTTGCTTGCTTGCATGCCATTGGTTAGATTAAATGCCTCAGGTTTAGGATTAATGTTAGAGGCGTCGACCACTCCATCATTAACAACATTCTTGTTTTGTTTCCACCATTTAGGCTTGGAGTTGGAGTTGTTGGTTTTGTTTTCATTTTGAAGGGTGATCTCTCCCCTTTTGACCATGAGTTCCTCAATATGGAGGGAATTTTTAATCATCTTATCGAAGCTAGGAGAGTCTTGAATTTGTAGAGCATAGTTCAATTTAGGCACCAAATTATTAATGAAGATTTCCATCTTCTCCGTTTTGGGAATGACCCTTGAATACCGTACAAAAATCTTTCTCCATCTTTTGAGGAAGTGTGTGAATGATTCTCCAGTTTGTTGTTTGGTGTTACATAGGTCCATCATAGTTACATTGTGTTGGATGTTGTAGGAGTAATGTTGAATGAATCATTGGATCAACTCCTCAAATGTCTTGACCTTAGGGTTTAGTTTTGAGAATCACTCCATGGCATTACCTCCTAAACTTCCCAGAAATAGTCACATGAGGCATGTAGGTTCATGCATGTACTCGATGCTTAGACCACAAAATTCTCTTACATGATCGTGTGGGTTAGTTTCTCCCATGTATTTGTCATATTTTGGCCTTGCCACGTTGGGAGGAAATGGGACCATAGTGATACTCTTGTCAAAAGGAAATGGACAAATGGTGTCCAAAGAGTATTTTGTTTTAGGCTTCTCCTTCTCCTGTTTGAGATTTGTGAGCTCTATTTGCATCAGATTGAGCTGTTTGGTGAGAATAGATATTGGGTTTGGTACCTCCTTTTCTTTGATTTTTTCTACATCATAATCCTTGGGTAATTTGACACCTGTGGATGCTAGATGGAGGAATTATTTTTCTTTATCATCACTGATTATCTGTTCCAATAGCTTGTGGATCCATTTACTTTGTTAGAGTTTTTTGTATTCATCTTCGGGGATCTCCTCTTCACTATCTGATCCAAATGGATCACGTTCAAACTTGGGTCTTTCTTCCTCCTCTATACCTTCAGATTTTTTTTGTTTGTCTTCATTATAATCCTCAAAAGCCTTACTCCATTTGTGAGTGTCACTATCCATTTGAGGGGAATCTGGATCAAGAAGGGAACTGTGAGAAGTTTCTCCTTGAAAGTGTGGTGTTTTAAGAGGCACTTTTGATCCTTTAGTTGTGTGCTTGTTGCGTCTCATGTTAACCATGAAGTTGTTCCTCAACTTTGTTAATGTTTCCCAATAGTGCAAGTGAGAGTTTTAGATTGTTCAAGTGGGCATGTCTAGGTAAAAGTAACTATTTGTTGTTGGTGGAGGTAAATGATTCCAGTGTTAGAGGGTTAGGATGCCCTGATAGTGAGCTGGGAACCAAGTTGTTGATAGAAAATGGGTAGACCACACATATTGAACTAATCATGAAAGACTGACTAAGCATGTAAGGTGGACATTTTGAAAGTGTTTTGAAATTAAAGTAGGGAGACCAGAAGAGACAACAGGAATCAGCTAAAGAGAAAAAAGGGTACCCTAATCAACTAAGACTTCCTAAGAAAAACTCCTACAAATACCCACGGTCCTGAATGCGAGCTCCCAGATGCGAGCCTCTGATGGTACCAGATGTGATCCTAGAATCTGGATGTGACTATGTCCTGACTAAATGTGATCCAAAATACCAAATGCAATCCTAAACACTGCATGCAACTTGGGAAATATAGGATGCGATCTTATGATGTCTTTGTCAGTTTTGGTCAGTTTTGAAAAGTTTGTTTTTGAAGTGCATCAAGTTGCTTGTTTCCAGATTATGTTAAGAGGTGTCATAAGGTGTGATAAACACTTGTACTCCAGGGTTTGAAATTTGTTGATTGTTTTGAGGAGCTTATCTTTTTAATGATCTTTTGAACACATCAAATAGTTTTGCATTGTTAGGAGGGTGAAACAAACACTCATCTTTTCCTATTCTCTAGGTGGAGGATGAAAATCTTTGCTCATTGACTCATGTACACACTCAAATGCTAATCAGAATATAGCCATCACCAAGCACACAATGGCTCCAGTCATGATGTTGTATTAGTCGACTCTAAACGCAAGTGAGGGCACAATATGACGAGTGTCTTGGGGCAATTAATTTTTGCCTTGCACAAAGATTATCGCCCTTTCAGGGATGAATCAAGAATTATTTTAGTTGAAGTTTTTGTAGATTATTGGGCAATTTGTTTGAAACTGTCCCCCATAGAATTGCACAAGGCAAAATTTAGGTGTATAGCCCTATGAGTACCCGAATAGATGAAGTCTCGCAAGCAAGATTCAAGTGGCTCCACTCTACATATACCCAGATATGTTCAAGGAATGATGTCAAAATTCCAAGAATAAAACCAGTTCCATCTTCTAAGGCTTTAGCCTATGAGGAAGCAACTATTTATAGTGAGTTGGAAGGGTTGGCGTAAAACCTGTCCTCACTTGGATCGTTCCCGGGAGATTTTCTCCTCAACTGGCAAGCCCTCTACTGTTAAATATATGTAACCAGGATTGGTGAGCTTTGGATGTCTGGATTTCTAATTCTTCCAAAGAAGAAGAGCATACTCTCCTAATCTAAACTATTTTCTCCCAAAAAACTTAAAGCAAAGTTCATTCCTTCAAGCTATGTTGAGCTTGATTTATTTGTTCCTATTTTTAAGAAAACAGGATGCTTGAAAAGGAAAGTTTGCCTTGTTCAATTAACCACAATATTTTAGTGAGTTGCTTGTCCAATTACTGATCTAAATTGAATTAAATGATTGAACTTGTTCTTTGATCCCACATATTTAGTGCTTTGATTGTCCAATTTCTAAATCCAAAAATAATTATACGATGTAGTTGTTCATTGAACCACAATATTTAGTGATTTGTGTTTTTCATTTACTATTCCAAATTGAATTAGATGATGTATTTTCTTGTTCATTTACCCCCAGTTTTCATCACAAATGATAAGACAATGTCCGACTTTCTGATTTTCCTCAAGAGGAAAAGAGCATATTAGCTGGTTGTGTTAGCAACTGTGAAGAAATGGTCTTATGTTTGAAAAATTTTGAAAGGGGTTAGTATTTGAAAGCAATTGAAAAATCCTACAACCACACACGTTAGAAATGTCTTCCAACTCACAAATAGAACCTGCAATCATTTGTTAAGTTGTTTAAGATGTCAAGAAACACAACTGGTTAAGCGTTAGATTTAAGCAAATGAAGACCACAACAATTTTAACTAGATGCGAGCCTAAAATTTTACTGAATGTGATGCAGCATATTGTATGTGAGCTTCCTTACCAGATGTGATCCCATGCTTACCAGATGCGAGTCTAAACTAAAAATTACCTAGGAAATCTTGGATGCGAGCCTCATTTTCCGCAGTGTGAGGGCATATCCCGGATGCGATCCTGAAAGGTCAAAAATGATCCTGTGACAGAATTTTGAGCATGCAAATTTGTAACAAAGTGTTAGAAAATGAGGCCAAGTCTGAATTCGGGCCCCACGATGGGTGCCAAAAATGTGTGGTGAATATTTTGTACCTGATAAGAGAGACACAACACATCAATAAGTCATTGCATTAGTTCAAAAAGGTTAGATAAGCATGCAAAACCCACTAATATCGACCTATTGCCTTCTAACTAAGAAGAGTATGATTAGTAACATAAAAGCCCTTAGATTATGCTATCATCAGTGACATATATGACCCAGCATGAAGAATTTTAGTTTAAAATAAGCTAAATGATGAGAAAATGTGCATTCTAGCTCTAAGAATGGAGATAATAACAATGCAAAAGCATGAAATATGAAGTGAAATATGAGTCTAAGATTAATCTAACAGCATAACTATGCATTTACAATATGAGATCAAGGCCTATCTACTCTCAAAAATGGCTTCTATTTATAGAAGAATGAGAGAGAGAGAGAGAGAGAGAGGGGAGACAAGGCTCATTAATGAGTTAAGGGACTCATTAATGGTGGTGTAAGAGCCATTAATGCCTTGGGCATTAAGGAGCTATGGAGGAGACATGGGTTTAAGGAATCTTCATTAATAAGGTATTAATGAAAGCCTTAAAGAAGCAAGGGGAGGGTGTAAGAGGATGGCTTGAGAAGGTGGACTTGAGGAAGGAATCTTGAGATTCCTTAACTTTCTCATGTGGGTTGAGTTGCTAAGCATTCCTTAATGGAATGTGACAACATTAGGAGGTGGGTTAGGGTTAGAATTAGGATTATGATTAGATTAGCAAGGGTGAATGGGTTGAGAAGGGTTAGAACCCAGGGTAGAAGTGGTTGAGATAGGTTAGGTTGGGGTTTAGGAGCATAGTAATTAAATGAATTAAACTTATTTAATTCATTAAAAAATATGAATTTAATTATTTAAACAATTTAATTGCTTTTTTATAATTAGGGGACTATAGCCATTTTAATTAAATTAAATAGGCTAGGGGAATGGGTTATTTTGCAAGTGGATAATTGATTTAGAGATTTATTTAATTCATTTATAATTAAATACTATAGCCATGTTTGAATTTGGTTTGATTTAAATGGTTTGAATTGATTTGAATTGTATGGCTATAATAGTTAATATAATTCAGTGATAAAAATCACCTAGGACATTAAACTAACTTGAAGAATTATGCCAAGCAATAACAGGGTCGTTTGAACATAATCGAGGGTATGATCACACTTAGGGAAAATAGGGTTCATAGTTGGAATAGACCAAATTCAGGTGGTTATAGCGTCCTACACAAAATCACTCAGGATCTTTTCCCCGATCTCCATTTCCATATACTCAGGGACTTCATCTTCCCTGGTGGTATCAGTAGCCTCTTCATTTTCTTCCTCCAAGACCTCTTGGTCCATTGGTTACTGTTTTTCTTGGGCCTTATTGGCCTCATCCTCTATAATACTTTCTTCCTCCATTGGGACATCTTCTAGAGGTGGGTGAGGTTACCAGCCAAAGTTTAGCAAGGTGGCAGTTGTTATGACCTCACTAAAAGTGCTTCAGGGCACTTGGTCACCCAAAGTCTCCAAAGGCATCTGGAGCTCGATGGTTGGAGGTACGATTGTTCCCTGGGGTCCAGGTTCTCCTTCCATTAGGGGCTCTTCTATATGCTGCCTTGGAAAATCCACGGTCTTATGGACCAGTAACTCTTCCTATTCTGGCTCAGTATTTTCCTTCTAAGCCTCCTGCTCTGATATATCCTTTTCCATGTGTATTTCTTCTTCTACAGGGGCCTCTTTATCTTGAGCTTCAATTTCCTTAATTGCAGTATTAACACCTTGTTGAATCTCTAGAAGCTCCTCCACCCAGAAGGTATCATCAAAATCATCATGCAGCAGAGAGGAGTCTGAGATATCCTCAAGTTTGAGAGAATCTAAACTTACATCCACTGGGGGCTTCTCGGGCATACCAAGGGTGGCGCTTGGTATGGGGGTTGCAGCTATTTTCTTTTTCCTAGTAAGAGAAGCCTCGATATCTAGAATACTAGAAGACTCTACCTCAGCCAAAGTCTTCTTATTCATCATTGCTGCCAATGAGGGAGGTCCCATTGGGTGAGCAGATGCCACTAGAGTTTTCAGGAGACCGCCAGCCACCTGCATGTTGATTTGTTGGCTGGCCAATTTTTCTGCCTCCATCTGATCAATGTGAAGAAGGCATACAAATCCATCATCTGCCTATAGAAGTCTAAAAGAATTATCCTATCCCCACAATACTGGGGAAGGAGGTAGGGCTTCCCATTGAAGCCTATCACCCTGATGTAGGTGTGATGCCTGAATTAAATGAAATATTGGCCATAAGAATTGACCAGTGTCATTGCCGCCTGTGAGAGGTGGTACCAAGAATCTTGAGTAAGTGTAAGAATATTATGGTAAATGAAGGTGTCATTTACCTGGCAGAAATTTTGGAAGCTGAGCTCCCGCTACAATTAGGGATAATGGTCCCAAGGTGTGACCTGTCCTGGTCAGTTCCTGAGCTCTTTGACTGTTCCCAAGCCCTGAAAATCTGGCCTTTGTTGTGCAAATGCCCACAGTACATATGAAGTCATATAAAATTATGAATGTTGGGTGACATTCATCATTTGTGTATCTACATGATTAGATATAATTGTCTCCCAGTTGAAAGTCCTGTTGTGCATTGTTATGCAATACAAGAAGTAATACATCTATGCTAAGAATTCTCGAGCATGGGGCCATCTGAAGATTCTGTACAAAAATATAATTCCAACTTGAATGGGCTCCTTGAAATCCCCATGGAGAATTTCCAATTTCATTCTCTTATAGTCTCGCTTTGGAGACTTTAACCAGTGATTATTGAGGTGTTGCCAGGAAATGATTTCAGCTTCATTGAATTCCTTTAGTGAGCTGGCCCTAGTGATTACGATGGACACTTTGAAGTGTGGAATTCCCAACCTGGAAGCAAAGGTAGGAGCATCTAGTGTGACAATGGTGGTGGGATATTATAGTGACCGGGGATCTGGAAGCAGAACTGAGTGAGTGGCCGGACTATACAATACCGCTAGCTACTTGATTAGTTTGGGAAATTTCACTGTGCATGGAAAGTTTGTGGCCTTGATAATGCCAGAGGTAGCTAGGTAAGTGGCTATCGTATCCCCCTGTTCCTTTAACCTATAAATGGTCTGAATTAGACCTTGCGATTTGGCCCAAGTCTCGGGGTCTGGATCTATTATCTCTTGAACCTTGGAGTCTATCTTAGACCCCGCAACACCTCCATCCTTCAGATAATTAGAGGTTAAAGGCAATTTTTCCAACATTCTTTCAATCTTTGATTTTGTGGCTGCCCAGACGGAGGTAGTTGGTAGTTCTGGACTATCAGGAGGTGAAAAAATGTCAAACATTTTCAATCAGTTTATCATCAAACTTGCGAGACCAAAAAACCATCAAGACATATATAAACATGAATTAAGACTCTGAGAGATTCTTCACCAACCTGCACTTGTCAAACAAATGTTAGTACATACATCAAAAAGCTCTGGAGTATCTAAAAAATGAACATGGCTTAAGAATTCTGGAGTGTCCTAACACAGTGGCAAGGAAAAGGCCAAAGACAAGGTCCCACTGGGAGTCCAGAGTCTAGACAAACTAGTTGTTTCCAATGTGACTAGCAACAAGATGTACTTTGGCTGACATGTGCTGGCACGTGGTAAGATGCCAGGTGGTGTAAAGATAGTTATGGCATTGATTAGGACAAGTGGTCCGACATGGGGCAAAATTGAATGCCAGATTAGATGCATTTTAAATGCCATACATGGTAAATTAATCCCACCATCAATGCAAAGAGACAAAGGAGAGAGAAAGCTGCCATGGTCTAAACCAATGAGGTGTTGAGTTTGAACCATGGTGACTCTGTCTCGTCGAGCTTTGTTTCATGGGGTAGAAATACATGACAAAGCATGAAGAACTCACAAGCTCTAAGGGATATACACAACATATCTACATAATATATATAAATGTATAGGAGGGCCGATGGTCGAAGCATATACACACGTAAAATACAAAAAATATACATCAATATACAGCAAAGACAGAATGCAAAGAAGCTACCCTAAAACAAAACATAGAATGTACATAGATATACATTATCATACAGCTGCATAGAGGGCAGACAACCCTCTGGCAGAGCTGACCCACCAACGGGTGGTAGACAAAATGACAGAACACAAAAATAGATCAAAACAAATGAAAACAAGCAAACTAATATGAAACCAAACCAAACAAAAATGAAGGGCAAGAACCAGAGAAACCAACCTGTGAATCTGAAGAATGGTGAAGGGAAGAGGCACTTAGACCACTCTATAATAGCTTTAACCTCCAATGCCCATGAATAGCTACCAAAGATCGACACATCATTATCCACTAAGCTCAGAGAAATTCACACTCAAAAGCACTCAAATCGCCAAAGAATCACTTTGAACTCTAAGTGTTTTTAATCGCGGTAACTATGAAAATGACATGTAAATCTTATTTATACCCAAAGTAAAAAGCAAGTTACCCTCTCTGTGTGAACTTTAGAATAGGTAAACCTCCAGACTCTGGGCTCGGGGATTCCAAACAATCATGTCTTCTTATGAGAAGGGGACATCATGGCAAAGAATCCTGAAGTCCAGAATCCAGCTTCTAGAAGGAAAACAACCAACTCTGGGACCGGGTCCCAGAGACACAAAAGGAAAAATTGAAAACAAAACGAACCTCACAAGAAGGAAAATCCAAAGAAGGAAACAAAAGAAACAAAGGCAAAGAAAACAAGGCAAGAGCCAAAAGTGAAAAAGGGGGACCCGACATTTTGCACACAAAATGTAGGGACAGGTATGCAGGGCATAACAGACTGATGCATATTTGCATCATTTTAATTACCACTGGGAGGGGCCATCACCCCAAGCATGCCTCTACAGTATTCAAAAGCATCTTTTGGAAAAGGTTTAGTAAATATATCTGCTATATGTTCCTTTGTGCTTATGTACTCCATTTTAATCTCCTTAGTAGCTACCTTCTCCCTCAAGAAATGGTACTTGATAGAAATATGTTTAATCTTTGAGTGCATTACAAGATTATTCAACATATTTACTGTACTTGTGTTATCACAATGAATAACCACTGGCTCTTTGAAAATTATCCCAATATCTTCCAGCATTTGTTTCATCCAAACAACTTGTGTGCAATTAATTGCAGCAGCTACATATTCTGATTCAGTAGTAGATTGAGCAATATAATTTTGCTTCTTGCTTAACTAGGAAACCAATCTCTTCCCAAGAAAAAATGCACCACCACTTGTGCTCTTTCTGTCATCCACATTACCTACCCAATCAGCATCAGTAAAAGCCTGCAAAGTGAAATCATCAGATTTTTCATACCATAATCCATACTCTACTCTTCCTTTCAGATATCTAAAAATTCTTTTCACAGTAGAAAAGTGTGTTTCTTTAGGATCTTCCTAATATCTAGCCACAATTCCAACTGCATTGGTAATATTTGGTCTAGTGTATGTCAAATATTGTATACCTTCAATCATTGACATGTACTTTGTCTGCCCAACACTTTGAGTCTCATCACTTTTAGTTAGTTTGTTTCCTATTATCATGGGTGTACCAACAGGTTTACAATCTTCCATTCCAAAAACATTTAGCATTTCCTTAAGATACTTGGTCTGAGATATAAATATGCCATTTTTACTCTAATTAATTTATAAACCAAGAAAAAATTTCATTTCACCAATCATTAACATCTCAAACTCATTTTCCATTTCTTTAGAAAACTTCTTAATCATTTTATCATTTCCTCCAAAAATGATATCATCAAAAAAAACTTCTATAATTATGATTCCATCTTTATCAGTTCTTAAATACAAATTACTATTTACATTACCTTTTTCTGAAACCAAGATGAAGTAGGCGTTTATCCAGTCTTTCATACCATGCCCTTGGTGCTTGTTTCAATCCATACAGTGCCTTCTTTAGTCTGCAAACCATGTTTTCATCATCTGTCAAAGGAAAACCATCAGGTTGCTCAATTTACACTTCTTCTTCTAGGTCACCATTCAAGAATGTAGATTTCACATCCATCTAATACACTTTGAAGTCTTTATGTGCAGCATAAGCAAGGAATAGTCTCACAGCTTCTAGTCTAGCAACAGGTGTGAATGTTTCT
>MU225301.1:205415-246223 GCA_018584345.1 Thuja plicata | reverse complement strand
ACAAGGTAAACCGACAGACAGTTATTTATTTCAAGTATTTCAAAGGCATACATCTTGTTGGGACTTAATAATTTGAGAAGTATTGATTGGTGGATTAAAGTTTAAATTGGATAAATTTTTGAGGCCATTGATTCACCCCCCCACCCTCTCAGTTATTACTAACATAAAATTTCTCTCTCAACTATGTAACCCACATCATTCTAGAAAATTCATCAACAAAGAGTATAAAATACCTTTCACCATAGTATGATCTTGTTCTTGTAGGGCCACACAGATCTGTATGCACCAGATCCAACTTCCCTTTTGCTAAATAGGCTTTTCTCTTGAAAGTGCTTCTAGTCTTTTTTTCCATAACACATTCTCTACACATAGTGTTAGATGGCTTAACAATTTTAGGTATATCTCTTACTACTTTTGTCATACTTTCTTTCACAATGTTGTCAAAATTAACATGACAAAATATTTTGTTCCATAACTAGCTGTCATCAATCTTTGCAATAAAACAAGTAGCTTCAGATGTGTTTAGTTCAAATACATTACCTCTATATTTAGTACCAGATGTTATCAAGTCTTCTATTTTACTCTTGATATAAAATTTCCCATTAATTAAGTTCAGTTGATAACCCTTGTCCACTAGCTATCCAACACTCAACAAATTATGCTTGAGTCCATCAACAAGTAGTACATTGTCAGTGTTAGTCTTACCATCTAATGAGATAGATCCAATCCCAACAATAAGTTTAGGAGTATTGTCACCAAATCTAACAACACCACCATCATGCTTATTCAAACTTACAAATTTATTTTTATCTCCAGTCATATGATGTGAACAACCACTATTTATGACCCATTCAGATTTCTTTTCAACTCGCGATACTAATGCTTTTTCCTCATGCATAGGTTCATCATCCTTAATATAAATGAATCCAATTTCATCAAAGTTACCATCCTCATCATCAGATATTCCTTCACTAGCATAATAGCATTCCTTATCCTTTGAGAGCTTAGACTTGAAAAACTTAGGTTTGTTCTTTGGAATTCTTGTAGGACATCTAGATGCAAAATGACCGATCTTATTACATGAAAACATTTCAAAGGTAATTTGCCTTCAAACTTACCCTTACCTCTCTTTTCTCTTCTGTAAATCAGTGCAACAATTTCATCTAGCTTCCTTTCTTCTTCCTGTATTTGTTCCCATTCACCAGCATAGGCTCCAAGTTCTTCTCTCAAATCATTACTGCTTGTGCTTTCATTTCCAACTAAGGTCTTCTTGTTCTTGTGCATGGTTGCTTTGAATGCTTACTCAACTTTAGGTAAAGTGTCTCCCAATTATGAGACCTCAAATATAGTTAGTTTTCCATTCAACATCTCTCTAGTGAAGTTTGGTGTCAAAGGTATGATCTCCTCTATAGCTTGAACCTTGGCTCTATATGCAGATGTCAAAGATCTCAGTATCTTTGCAATTTCTTCTTCTTCACTGTAAGTTCCTCCAGAGTTCCTAATACTAGTCACCACCTCAGTAATTCTTTGTGCATATTCTCTGATGTTCTCATCTTCTCTCATCTTTAATGATTCCATCTTTTTCTTCCAGTTCTGTAACTTTGTTTGCTTTGTAAATCTGTCTCCAACATATAGTGCTTCCAATCTTGTCCAGATTTCATGTGTAGAATCCAATTCCTTTACTTTAGTGAATTCTCCTTCTGATAAAGCACTGATTAAAGATTCGCTTGTAACCATATTACATGAAAATAGCTTCTTTTCATCTTCAGTGGCCTTCTCTAATTCATCCTCAGTCGCTAACTTTTTTGTCTTCTTTGTGATCATCTAGTAGTCAAGTCCTAGACGCATCAGATGTCTTCTCATCTTGTTCTGTCAACTATCAAAATTTTCATGATCAAACTTCGGACTATCCTTCCTGTAGTAAGTCATCTTCAAGATCACCTCAAGCTGTTAAACTTTCTCTCTGAGGACCAGTTGCTCAGATACCAATTGTTAGGAATAACAGTCCACAAGACAACTGAGAGGGGGGGTGAATCAGTTGTAGTATAGATTATTTAAACTTTAAACTTTATCAACCATATCAGCAAATGTAAATAATAACACAGTAATAGACAACACCATAACACAAGATTTTTTGTCGAGGAAACCCTGTTAAAGGTAAAACCCCGGTGGGAATTAACACCCACAAATAATGTACTGAGAGTATAGTATCCCTGTTAAAAGATATTAGCCCTGTTAGGAGCTTGTTACAACATTACAATACAAAGTCCCTGTTAGGAGATAGGCCCTGTTAGGAGTCAAAGGAAATCGCAGGCTCACTGCCAAGGCACACTTCCCAAAGAAGGTTAAAGCCACCCTCAATGATTTACAATTTGCATCAAGTGTATATAGAAAATACACAATCTAGTGAATTGTTTGGTAGCAACTATCTTTGCTTGATCAGTTCCAATGAAGTATCAACATTGCTCTCTATCCAACAGTCAAGATTCGTAGCTTTACAAATCTTTTCTCTTCTCTTTCTCTACCACACTTTTCAGAAATGAAAATATAACTCATATATATCCCTTTACAATAACCTATTAGGTCATCCAGTTAAGCTTTCCTAATACACAATTAACTAGGTCGGCCAATTAAGGCTTCCCATCATACAAATAATTACATAAGCCCTTGCTAAGATACACACGGTACCTATAACAAGTATACAACATTTACAATTCATTACAAATACTTCCAAATCCATAATCCACTCTCATAATTAATTTCCACATGTTACAAGTCTGAAGTCGACCAGGAAATAGGTCTTCTCTAGAACGCTTGCCATAGCTGACGTCATCAGTATCCAAACAAAAATTGAACTCAACCCATTTCTCTATCATATGTTGGCTCTCCATTGGTAATCTTGCAAGTTTTGAAACATCTTCCTTCCAATCTTGCAACTAGGGTGAATGTTTATCCATAATCAATTCCTTCCTCTTGTGCATAACCCTTGCATACGATTCTAGCTTTGTTTCTTGTTACCTCTCCATGTTCATTCAGCTTATTTCTGAATACCCACTTAGTACCAATTACATTTTTGTCATTCAACCTAGGTACAAGTGTCCAAGTCTTATTCTTCTCAATATGTTTAATTTCTTCATTCATGGCTTATATCCAATCTAGAAGAACATGGTTTGCAGACTACACAAAGCACTATATGGACTAAAGAAAGCACCTAGAGCATGGTATGAGAGATTGCACAATTATTTGATAAAAAATGGATTTTCAAAAACCAATGACAACAACAATCTGTATTTGAAGACAAAGCAAAGTAAAGGTACTTTATTGGCTGAAATTTTTGTTGATGACATTATATTTAGTGGACAAGATATGTTATGCCAAGCATTTGCAAAAGAGATGCAAACTAAATTTGAGATGTCTATGTTTGGTGAGATAAAAAAAATTGTTGGCTTACAAATATATCAGATGAAGAATGGGATCTATATTACTCAATCAAAATATGTCAAGGAGATACTAAAAACTTTTGGAATGGAAGATTCAAAACCAATGAGTACACCCATGGCTACTAGACAGAAGTTAACAAAAAATGATAATGCAAAATAAGTGAATCAAACCCTTTACAGGTCAATGATTGGAAAGTTGCAATATGTTGTGCATAGCAGACCTGATATTGCACTGGTTATTGGAATTATTGCAAGATTTTCTGCCAATCCCAAGGAAACTCATATGATGGAAGTAAAAAGAATTCTGAGATACTTGAAAGGAATAGATGATTATGGTCTGTATTACAAAAAGAATGACAAGTTTGAACTCAGAGTCTATATTGAGTCTGATTGGGCTGGAAATTTGGATGATAGAAAAAGCACCACAGGTGGAGCATTTATTTTAGGAAAAAGATTGGTTTCATGGACAAGCAAGAAATAGAATTGTACCTCACAATCTACAGCTGAAGCCAAGTATGTGGCAGCAGTAGTTAATTGTTCTAATATTGTGTGGTTGAAGATACTACTGAAAGGTATGAAAGAGGAGATCATAGAGCCAGTTTTCATATATTGTGATAACATGAGTGTCATTACTATTTCTAAGAACCCTGTGATGCACTCTAAGACAAAGCATATAGCTATCAAGTATCATTACTTGAGGGAGCTAGATTAGAAGAAGGAAGTGATACTGGAATATGTGAATACTAAAGAATAGTTAGCAAACATATTTACAAAGGCACTACCCAAGGATGCTCATGAGTATCTGCGAGGTAAATTAGGGGTGATTCCCCTAACTGAGGCTAATTAGTTTAGAATGGTATTGTTGCATCAAATGTTATATTCAAAATATTTGACACATTGATGCACAAACAGACACACTTTAGGATGCTGCCTAAAGCTATGAAAGACAGACAAGGATAGAAAAGAGGAACGGTCATAAGCAAGATGATAGGAACAGCATGATATAGAGATTAGAATAGAAGAATATGCATGATGAAGATGTCAACATCTTTGGAATTGTTGTCAAAGAGGGAGATTTTACTGAAAATGGGAGAGTTTACTATACTTAGAGATAAAGGGAGAGTTTACTAAAAGAGGGAGTCTACAGATGAACAAAGGATAGAAATATTTAGTTGTGATTATAGACACAAAGGGAGAAATGTTTTACAAATATGAGAATCAGAATGAAGCTAAAGACATTAATGAAGATTTGTTCATATCAAGGAACACAGACAGACTTTTTGGATTGTATGGTAACTATGGTTGAAAAATTATTTTTTTATTGTTTAGTGTTGCCATAAATGCCAAAGAGGGAGATTGTTGGAAAGCTACAATGGAAACAATTGTTATTTTTTCATTGATGTCAAACCTTAACTGGTGAGACTATTACCATTTGTTTGAGTACCATATCTATTGATTGATGAACAAGATTTGAAGGCAAGTATAACAAGAAGACCAAGTGAAATGGTTGATTTATGGGAAATCACAAGAGTACTTGATCAGTTGGCACATTGGAAAAGTAATGTGTTGTTTATATTTTGATGACAGTTTACTAAGAACAGTTTATGTCAAGCAAAGTTTGTGATTGTCGAGCACCAATAAATTTTCGAGGAAACCAGTGATGACCGAGAGGAAGAACACAGTGTTGGCCGAGCAATAGAATTTTGGTAATTGTTGAGATTTAAGATCTCTAGCTGACATAGTTGATTTTATTGGGATGTGTAAAGTTAATTAAGGATAAGCACAATTGGTCCACACTATTTAAAGACATGGGTAACCATAATTAATGCATGGATCAAAGATTTAATTAGTGATTGCTTTGGAGAAGTAAATTAAATATACATATGGAAAGATCCGTTGGATCTGACCTAACCTAAGATCTAAGATCTTGATTAAACGGAAAAAATTTATTTTACCTAGATGAAGAGGTATAAGATAACCTCAAGGGGTTATTCAAAAATGTGAAGTTATGTGAAAAGTGTATGCAAGAGGATTGCATGGTTAATTGACTGATTGGCATAATCTAGCAGAGAAGGCTGAGTAGAGAAGCAAAGAGTTGCGAGAGTAATTTCTTGATAGATTTCCAAGTAGATCTAAAGATTGAAAAGAGAATGGAGGCCACTTAGTGAATTAGCATTAGAGCTGAATTAGATCTAAATTTGCAAAGTAAGTTGTATGTATCAGATCACACCTATTGATTAATTTCTAACCATTATATCAGTCAAAATCCTTTAACCAGGTTGACCTAACAATCATTGTATAAATCCTTTGAGCAAAGTGACATTCAGGTGGAATGTTCCAAGTCCTCTAACAAGGCCACTCTTGACAGGGTGATTAAATCCTTTAACCAGGTCACATTTAACAATGTGTTTTGTAACCTTTAACAGGGTTGGCTCCTAATAAAGCTCACTTCAAAAGAGTGAAAACTTGATAGCATGTTATTGGTGGTTTTTCCCAAATTGGTTTTCCACGTTAAATACTGGTGTCAATTTGTGTGAATGTTTATGTTGTGTTTTACTGTTAAGTTTCTACAAGCTGATTACATTTGAACAGTAAACTACATATGTATGTTGTTGATTTATGCTATTGTTGTCGAGCAGATCTGAGTTGTTCAAAGTGGTATAAATTTTAAATTGGTACATCTAGACTTGAGGATAACTGATTCACCCCCCCCCCCCCCTCTCNGATTCCCCCCCCCCCCCCCCTCTCAGTTATTTTGAATTCATTCTAGCAAGTTATTGGTAGAGTCATGGAATGCAAAAGTGAAGATCTTGGAAGATTCCTTTCAAGATGTTCTATGTTGGAAATAATGGAATTATGTGTACTGAGAGGGGAGGGGTGAATTAGTAACCTTAAAACTTTTAGTCAATTAACCTTTATCCTTTAGTAATCAATTGTGTGTATTACCAACCATATGTGTTATTATATCTTTATGCATGTAATATCAATTCATAAACTCAATTAGCATGTAAATATTCATAGAAACATTCATGAAATGTATTGACACATGACAAAAGATTTGGTAACACAAAAAACCCTTGTTAGAAGGTAAAAATCGTGGTGGGGATGAAACCCACAAAACTTCACTATCTGCAGAATGGAAGGGGATAGTTAAGGCTTACAAGTTTGATCACTTTTGATGATCTTACCCTGTTAGGAGTAACATTTTTATACTGGTTAAGGTCTACTCTGTTAAGATATTTAGAAACACTGTTTAGCGTGCACTCGGTTAAGAGGTTTATAAAAGGATTGTTAAATCCACCTTCTCAAAGGATTTCTTCTATTTTCTACACTTGTTAGAATGTAGTCAAACATATTCATTGACATAAGTATATGCAATCTAGAATTTTTGAGTACATATCCATTAAATATTACAATATGATGTATCACCTATAGTGACTGATTAATACCTACGTTCTACTCGGTAGCCTTGGATCTTGTTCTTGATAATTGATTTCATCATTTGTTGTCCTTCTGCATAAAACTTTGTCTCTTCTCCATAGAAGTGTCATTGGCTACAATCATCATCACATTCATTTGTTCTGATTGATTACACATCTATTTATACATTGAATTTGACATAAATGAGTTTCACGCATAACAATGATAACTCTATGATCAAAGGTTTACAACTTGACTTTGATCTCCTAGTTTGCATGTTTCTAATTAGTTAGACTAATTAAAACAATTACAATTACTTTACTTGTCCCTCAAGAAATGGATTTAAGCAAATCAAAAGCTAAATATAAAACACAAGTATTTTATCTGATATGTAAGTGAGATCCACATTTCTTGGGATTATAACTGTCTCTCGGTAGACTGGTGCTCAGGTTTCTCTGTAGTCTGTCTGTCAAGTTCCTCTATGAGCTATTTGTTGGGTTCCTCTATTGTCTTCTCTATCAGGTTCCTATGTTAGGTTAATCTGTCAATTTACACTATCGGCTTCCACTTAAAAATTTTTGGGTTGCACTTTTAAACTGTGTCGTCAATTTACATTGTAACCTGCTCTGTTGGTTTACACTATAAACTTTGTTGTCAGGTTCCCCTGTGAAGTTGTCTATCGGGTTGCACTCCAAAACTGTCTTTCAGTGAGCATTGTATTGATGGTTCAAAACTTGTTTCCTTTGCATACTAATGGAAAATTATGATCATCAATCTCCCCCTTTGACATTAGTACCAAAAACTGATATGTGCAAAACTAAAATGTTTAGTATACACACCATGTGTTCACCTTGTCATTATGACTCCCCCTATGATGTATGCACTGGTATAGTATATGTATATAGACTTTGACTTTATACTATTTCCCCTTTTCACCTTATCAATTCCCTCTTTGACACATATTATTTCCCCCTTGATCATATCATATTCCCCCTTTTTTATAATAAGGGAAAAGGTGTAAAAATTTACAACTTGTCAAAAATGTGGGAATGGGAGTTCTCCATTTCTTCCATCATTTTCTCTCATTTCTCCTTAAGGTGTTCTAGGGCCATATGCTCCAATGCAATTCTTGTGTGCATGTCATAGATGCTTTTGGTGATAGACATCTCTGGGTTGGAAATTAGTTGTCTGGCTAAAGTCATGTGATGTTGTAGTAATGTGAGATTGGGTAGGAGTAGAGCTTGTAGCTCAGCTACCTCATCTCTGAAGTTTGATTCTGCCTCTTGAATCTTAATTCTCAACTTCTTTGCTTCTATTACCTTTTCAAAATGCAACTTTATTGCATTGTTAGTGGTTGAGAGACCTTGTGCACTAGTAGTAAGATCTTTATCTATCTTTGCAATCTTTTCACTATTATCCTTAGTGAATTTCTCTATTGTGCATAACTGCTGAACTAAGGTTATTACTTCTGAAATGATTGGTTGCAATTATTTTACTATTTCATATAGATTTACCTTATTTTCATTGGTGCGTGTTTCCCATTTTGAGGCTTCCTCTTGTAAGTCCTCACTTGTCCTTTCTTGACTGGTGATGAAGTTGCATCTTTTGTTGTCTGACTTCTAGTCCTTGATGTAGTAGTAGTCCTTGGTTTCTTTGTAGGTGGTGGCGGTGCATCAGACTCTATAGATTCAGAATCACTCAATTTTTCTTCTTCACCGATGGGTGAATATCCCTCGGTTTCATCCTTTTTTTATGAATCTTCATCATCTACCGACAACTTCTTCTTAAGTGTTTTTACCATTTTGTCTTTCTTTCTGTCAATTTTATTCACAACTAAGCCTATTGTTATTCTTTCCTTCGATTCCTCTTAGGTTCCAAACCTTGGTTGTGATTTTTCCAATGGTTCATTTAACAATTCTTCAATGGCAATGGTGGCTTGATCTATGTTGATCTCATAGTCAAGTAGGGCTAGCCATGTTGTCCTCGGTACATCTAGTTTGATCAATGTGGTATCAGTGTCCATCATAAAATAAATTTTAGTCTTATACTTTTCTACCTGTTGTTCTGGTATCCTCATCCTTTTCTTTATTATGTCCTTAAATCTAGTGAAGTATTCATCCATGAGTGATGTAAATTTGTCACCTAGTGACTTGATGAATTCACTGATTTGAATTGTCATTGGTCAGGTAGTATCCCAGTTAACATTACTGATAGATGGAAATAAGTCTTGAAAGTAGAAAAACATGCACATTAGAAGTGATTCAAACTTACATGAATTGGACTTTGTAGACCTGATTGTCCTCAAGTTCTCATCTAAATACTTCAGTAGAAGCTCAAATAGATCTAATTATAATCCCTTCTTTACTATATTGTGTGCAATGTCTACTACTCTGGATGCAATACTATTCATCTTGCTAGCTTGGAATATCTTGTAGCCCAGCACACAAGCACCAAATTTCATTTATGGATTCTTGATGGAATTTACTTTCAATCCTCTGTCATCCCATTATGCACCTGTCATCTTCTCAAACTCAAAGCAAGAAGGGTGTTTGAGTTCCTTGGCCTTGTTGATTATAGGATAACCGGTCACAGCGTGTATCACATCCATGGTGATTTGTTTTGGCTCATCTAGCCACATCTTTCAGTCATGCACTCTGCTCAACACTATCTGAATCCACTAGGTTTTAAATTCTCTTGGGAACATTAGGGCATTTGTCAGCCATTTGACCTCGATGTGTTTATGCTCACCCTTGATGGTTCCATCTTTGCAAAGCTTTTTGTAAGCTTGTTCAACCTCAAGATCTCTTATCTTGTCGATCTTGAAATTTATTTATGATCGGATATACTCAATCAGTAAAACCCTAGGTGGTATTCCTGAAAATGTTCCAGCATCGTCGAGTTGTGAAGAAACCTCTAGACAATTTTTTTATTTAGGTTCCTCACACGTAGTGTTCTTGACTAAGTTAACCTTTTTCTCTTTGGCGTTCTTGATCTTGGAAACTTGTGAAGTGGTTTCCATTGTTTCAGAGAAATTAGGGCTTTTCCCATTAATAATTATAAGTTTGGTGAGTCCTTATTTACTTACTTTAACCTGCTATTGTTGCTGAAGATTAGAATTTGAATGTCGCAAATCTACTTATTAATCGCTTCTACAATCTGGTCACTATGTTTTGCTCTATTTCTTTCCTCTAAATTACTGGTAAAAAAATGAAGTCTTTGTCTTCCTTTTATAGACGATGCCCTAAGTGGCATCATTAATGCTTCACATACTTTTTGGGTGTGGAGCACAGAGTCACTCGGGTATCACACAACCTTTTGGCTCAAGGGTAAGTGACAACTCACTTAACCATTCACATGTTTACCCATGGTGCTCAGTAAATGGTGAAGACTCTAATGCCTTTAACATGATTACCAACGATTCTTGGGTTACATTGTTTAACTTGGCTTTCACATGTACACTGATGATTCTCAGTATGTGTTGACCAACAAGATTGAATTCACAAATTCATAACAAGTAATACCATAGTGCATCTTTAATCATGCTAGTTTGTCATTTCATCAATGTATAATGGAACTAATGTAAAATATAACTTGGTATAGTATAGTTCTATACTTACTTGTTCTGCTTAGGTGGGGGTTGTGATGTCACCAGATCCATTGGATAAGGTGTCACCAATTGTATTGCTCGGTCCAGCATCATCATTATTGTTAGCTTTTACCCACATTTTGTTTCTCATCTTCCTGATGTCTTCAATGGTATTTCCATTGGGAAAAGTGCTTGTTTTGGTCACTCGGTCTCTGCAGTCCTTGCTTAGATGACCAACCCTATGATAGTGTAAGCATATCATTTTGGGGTTAGTCCAACTTCTAGACCTTCTTATCCATTTTCTCATGCAGTTTGCATCTATGTGACCAAATCTACCACATGTTGTGTAGTTTTCCCATGTATTGTAATCCCAAACATATGAGTTACCGACTCTTTTTGGTTGATAAGCATTTTCTTGATCTTTTGGCTTCCGTGCTTGATTTTTTTTTCTTCCTGCATTCAAGAGATGTGTGCCCATGCAATTTTGCAGGTAGGATAGCATTTTTCCATGTAGGTTACCTTCTTTGGTTGTTTTAACTCAAATTTACATTCATATGCTTTATGTCCTTTATTTTTACATTTATAATAATTTCCTATGAATGAAGATGTGGATTTAGGAATACCTTTTATTTTTCTCCTACAAACATTTGATGTGTGGCCTGGTTTTCCACAGTGATTGCATGACTGCTTTCTTGGTCTTGGATTTGTGTAGACATATTTTGGATCAGCTTGGTATGGTGATTCTCCATGCTCGGTATACCCTAGTCTGATATTTTTGTTGACTCTTCTTTGTCCATCTAGAAAATCATCCATCTTTTTGGTACTTTCTTCAGCTCTCTTAATCATATCATTGTGTTGTTGCTGAATTCTTACTTCATGCTTCAATTTTTCATTTTCTTCTCTTATCTCACCAATAGCTTCTATTTTTTCAATGAGTTATATGTTCATTCATTTTGCCTCCTGAGTCATAAGAATGATTTGATTGGTGATCTCATGATGATGTTCAGTAACTCTTTGTATTTATGACTCTTTCTCTTGTAGCTTTTCAGTGATCTTCCTCCTGTCATCAATAGCTAGTGTTCTTTCTTGCTCATCTTGTCTAGCATTACTTATAAAATCAATCATCCTTACCATATGTGTCTCTTGAACCATTTGTAGTATCCTTACTTTCTCTATCAGATATTGATTGCTTTCATTCACACTTGTGATGCTTCCTTCAGATGTTTCTGATGTATTGCTAGATGTAGATCCTGATGACTCAAACAAATCACGTATCTCTTCTTCATGATAGTCTATTTCATTACAACAAGATGCCATAGCCTTTCTTTCATCTAGTAGCTCTCTGATCTTGATTCTTATTTCTTTGTATTTCTCATAAAAGATCTATATCTCTAACTTTTGATTCTCAATATTCTTGTCTAGCTTATACCTTTCCATTGTATGATCTTTTCTCTCAAGTCTTTTAAACTTTTCTAAATATAAGAGATATAGCTCTGATACCAATTTTTGGAAATAATGGAATGGTGTGTACTAAGAGGGGAGAGGTGAATTAGTACCCTTAAAACTTTTAGTCAATTAACCTTTATCCTTTAGTAGTCAATTGCATGTATTACCAACCATATGTGCTATTATTGTTAGCAATAACTGAGAGGGGGGGTGAATTAGTGGCCTCAAAAATATTCCAATAATCAACCCTTAAAACTTAGTACCACAAAATTATACCTCTAGTTATCTTCAATCTTATAAGATGAATGCCTCCAAATACTTATATCAATTTACTACTGCTCAGAATTCTTTGTAAAGCCTTCTACTGTAGATTTACCGAATAGCAGTCTGTCAATTTACCAAAAGACAATAAATTATCTAGAGTATACCGATCAATCCAATCAAGTTAAGTGTAATGAAAAATACTAAAGTAATGACTCATAAACACATTGACACGTGGATTTTTAATGTGGAAACCCTATTAAGGGAAAAAACCACTTGGGACCAATAACCCAAAATTTGCACTCTTCTAAAGTGAGCTTGGTGAAGAGCCAACCCTGTTAAAGGTTACAAACACATTGTTAGGTGTGACCTTGTTAGAGGATTTAAAATTTTAGTATGTCACTTGATATCGGGCATCTCTATGCTACCATCCTTGATCAAACACTCACTTGGCCTATCAATAGGTATCTGGTATCTCATGTTATCTTCATGAACAAAATTTTTGATACTTCATTAGATGTATCTCAATATAGAAAGGATCTTTAAATCCCGCTCAGTTAAGAGACTTTCTAAATCAATGGTTAAACTGAAATAGATAGATCTATTCACGTATGCAACTTATACTTGTAGATTTTCAGATCTATTGTAATCTCACAAACTCTTCTTATCAATATAACTCTGTTTATACCTTTGCTCCACTTTGATTCTGCTTAGTGATGGTGTGCTCTGTTGCTCGGTGTCTGCAAAATTCTTTATCTCTTTCCTCAGCTTGTTGATTAGCACTATATGAAGTTGCTCTTCATCAGATTCTCTTTAGCATCCTCTTGTTCATTCCTTCACCCACACCAAATCATAATGAATTGATTTGTCTCTTAAATAGACATGATATCACCATTGTTAGGTTCTTGATCTTCTTGATCTTGGTGTGATCCACAATTCTCGCCAATCAAATTTAAAGCAAAACTCATGTTTTATCTCGCTAATATATTTTTTCCAACTAGACAAATTAGCTTTAAATCAATCACTTATCTCTGGCTTATCTTGTCAATGAAAACAATGATAACTACCAATTAACTCTATATTTAGCTCTGCCAGCTAGATATTTTTTCATTGTGAACTCCATTTATTTTTTGGTTTTAACTCTCTAATAGCGTCAGTCAACACTCCAGTTCTCCTCAAGCTTCTCCATTAGTTTACACTATGTTTCTAGCCGTCATTTTTTCTTGTGATTCTGCTCATTAGTAATGCTCTCCAGTTTTGTTGCTCGGGCATCATTGTGACTTGACTGTCGGTGATCTCTATCTGTCAAGTTCCACTGACCGTTGGTGTTTGTAGTCACAATGTGAATGCTTGTCTTTTATGCATTACAAAGAGTATAATCTTTATCTCTTTGATTCTCTGAAGTCTTTGACACTTTGATTATAACTGATTAGATTATATCAAGTTGACATCAATGAAATCACAATCCATTAACTAATTTAATGTCTTTCATTATCCTTCTGCATTTTGGTGATCAACTTAACATCTTCAAACATTCAATCAGTTACATGTCATCAATCTCTCCCTTTGGCATTGATAGCAACATACTACATTAGCATACTATACTATCACTAATACAATATGAAATATACAGTTTTATCAAGCTTTCCTAATGTAACTATTACAAATGTCTGGCTCTTGATAAGCTCAAAATTAGCTTAGATTTGTTTCATGCAGAGTGGTTGTCTTCAATCTTTAATCCCTTCACTGGATATATGTATCATCTGATATCTCTGTTCTGATATGTGCTCTGCCTTGATTGTTCCTCTTCTTGATAATCTCTTTTTCCTTTGACAACAATATTTCTCTTGTCTGAACTCTCTCCCTTTGTTACTTCTCTCCCTTAGATGGATATTTCATGTGTAATCAATTTCTCTCCCTTGGAATATTGATTAACTCTTCCTTTTTTATTCTCAAGAACTTCTCTTTATGGATAATGATATAATCTCTCCTTTTATCATATCTCTCCTTTATGTGATATGGAGATCATCTCTCCCTTTGTATGATAAAGCAAATATCTCCCTGATGATAATTCTCCCTTTTGTATGATAATGAGATATTTCTCTCCCTTTGACAACAATGCCAAAAAAAATACTTCTTATTTTATCATCTATATCATCTTCCATCTCTTTGCATAATATATTCCTTGAATTTCCCTATCCATCAGCAATACAATGTCTAATTTTTGGTGCAGATATGTACCTTGCAATGTACAAATCTATCTATTGCTGTCCATCTTAGTGTTTGCATCAACATGGCTAATCTTCATATGTGGTATAGGCTGATGTAACCTCCTAGTAAGATTACTGGCCGATAGACAAAGGTTGAACCCCTAGTCTTTGTCTCAGATACCCATATGTATCCTTTAATAATGGCTTGGTGAATATGTCAGCTAACTATTCATTTGATTGAACATATTCTAGTGTCACTTCTTTTGCTTGCACTTGTTCTCTTAGATAGTGATACTTGATATTAATATGCTTAGTCTTAGCATGCATGACTCGATTCTTAGAAATGTTTATTGCACTGGTATTATCACAATAGATAATTATTGGTTCAAGGATCTTCATATGCATACCTTCCAGTAATTGTTTGATCCACGCAATATTAGAGCAATTTGCAGCAACAGCCACATATTATGCTTTTGTAGTTGACTGAGAGATACATCCTTGATTTTTGCTTATCCATGTGACAAGTCTGTCACCCCTAAAGAATGATCTCCAGTTGTGCTCTTTCGGTCACCAATGTTTCCAGCCCAATCATCATTTGTATAGACTTGTAGCTCAAATTTTCCTTCTCTTTTGTACCATAAGCCATAGTCCTCAGTGTTCTTCAGATATCTCAAAATTATTTTGACAGTAGTCATATGAGATTCTTTGGGATTAGCAGAGAATCTTGCAAATATCCCCACTGCATATGCTATATATGGTTCGGTGTGAACAACATACATCAATTTTCCAATCATTGATCTATATAAGGTTTGGTTTACCTCATTTGTCTTGTCTTCTTTTTTTAGCTTACATCCAATAGCCATAGGTGTTCCAACTAGTTTGGAATCTTCCATCTTGAATATCTTTAGCACTTCCTTGATGTATTTTGACTGAGTGATGTAAATGTATGCATCTTGTTGAAGCATTTGTAGACCAAGAAAGAATTTGATCTCTCCAAACATAGACATTTCAAATTCCTTGGTCATTTCATTAGCAAAGGATTTTCATAACACTTCATTCCCTCCAAAATGTTAGAAACACTGAGAGGGGGGGTGAATCAGTGTTTGTCTTATTAATTACTTTTCAGCAACTTAAACATAAATCAAACATACATTGAATGAAGCTTAACAGAAGAACTCATAACACATGATATGATTATGGGGAAACCTTGATCAGAGGAAAACCGCAGTGGGAATTAGTACCCACAAATATTGTACTAGATATAATGAACCTGTTAAAGTTCCTTTGCCCTGTTAGAAGCAGTATTTACAATATGAGTACAATGACCTGGTTAAAGGTCAAACCCTATTAGGAGTCTTTTATAAAACCCTGTTAAAGTTATATGGCTCACTGCCTAGGCTCACTTCCCAATAGAGTGAAGGCTACAACCTTCTGAAAGATGATATACACTATATCAAAATGAACTGTTGTGATGACACTGCTGTCTGATTAGTTCTGTGTATGCACGAATGCTCTTTCTCTCTCAAAGAGCTATATCATGTACTGACTTCATCATACTACTCTTCTGTATCTTATTCTTGCATAATTCTTGACACTTGTAACATAACATTACATTACATACTTATATGTTTATATCCGAATAGGCATGACCCAATACAAGACACTAGTCGGCCCTAAAGCAAAATATACAATGCTTTCGAACAAGTCAGCTCAAGCATGTTTACTACAATGCTAATTACATTATTAAAAATGTATAACCAAAGGTGCTTAGCCATTACATAACAAAATATTGCACGCTGATCAAAACACTTAGTCTGCGTCCATGCTCTGTCTTCTGAACTACTAGTCTACTGATCTGCATGTAACTTCAATGTACTATTGTTCCATTCTATGTGTGTCTAGATGTAGCATGTATTCATATCATACAAAATATAGTTGAATGCACATAAGCTGACTCGATCTCTCACACGTGCGCTGATGTGCTGATCGTTGAATATCTCTGTCTGCCCTATTTTCCTTACTCATTTTGCCTTTCATGACAGAAACTAAACATGACTTTGTTGCCATGATGACAACACAAAATGAGTCATGCATCCTCAGGAAGTCAAATTTCCAACAATCTCCCCCTTTTTCATTTATGGCAACAAAGGAATGTGGCCAAGTTACTCAAAATGACTTAACACAAAAAATTTATGTATATCATAACATCTTATTGATATATACATATACTTCTCTACATATACACATTCTATATTACTCCCCCTTTGACATTAATGACAAAGGTGTACAAAAACTTGTAAGTTCTCTACATACTCACTCCATGTAAACTTCAAGGTATAGAATCTGAAGAGATTGGATTTCTTTCTACCAAAATACTTTCATTGCATCAACAGTCTATAGATGTGCGCATAGGGCATATGTCAGTTTCTCCATTTTCATCAAATCCATGCAAGGACCTTGATCATATGTCACCATGGTGTCATCAATCTGTTTGATGTTCTCATGAAGGACTGCTAAAGATGGCACAAGTGCATTTCTCAACTGGGTTTGCCTTACTCTTATCTTGCTGATTTCCAACTTAGCTTTCTCAATCTTGTCTAACTGCCCTTGGTAGACATTATTTCATATGTTCATGTCTTGCATGGAAATCTCAACTAATTTTCTTATGTTGTCCACCATGATTTCTGCCTCTTCTACCTTTTTAACATGCTCAGAGGTGAACTTCATTCTATCCATGCAATTAGCTATAACTTTCTTGCCTTTAGCTGGTAAATCTTTCAGTATGGATTGCCCAATCTTTAAGGATTTTAAGTCCAAGGTAAAGTTCTTTACCAATTCATTCAGTCTATCCTTCTTGTATTCATCTTCTACAATTTTAGTAGCTGAGCCTACTAAACTTGTAAAGTGTGATTTGAAGTTTGTCAAAATGTTATCCACATCTTCAACTGATTGGACTTTGGCTACTTTCTAGTCAATAGGCACTAATTCATTCAATATGTTTACTGCTTCCAAAAAGTGAGGGTTCCTCATCACTTATTTCTCCTTTGCTTTTTCCATAGCAAGAACGCTGATCTTAATTAGGTTTTCTTCTCCCCATGCATCCAGACTTGCTGAATCAGGAGTTAACCTTGACAACAATGAAGTAGATGGTTGAGTGGATGGTGAGAATATAGTGTTCTGACTGGTATCCGTGCATTCAAATTTTACTGGTATCTCTTTTATTGGTGTCTTATCACCTTGAGTATCTTTTTCTTCATTTATGTCAATTGGATCATTGATGGGAACTTCATCCTATTGTGCAGATGCATCATCAGTGCACATTTCTTCAGTGCTTACAAATGCTTTATCAACTATGTCCATGTCTTTGTCAGATGTTGTCATGAAAATCTTGATGTTATCAACCACTATGGTATCTTCTGAGTCTTTTTATGTATCAGAATTTATTGTTACTATGGGCACTGAAACCTGTGGACCTGTCATAGGTGCTATCTGAATCACTGGTTCTATAGCCTATTTCGGAGGAGCTAGAGTTACCTTTGTTGTAGGTGTTGTTGATGGATACATGTGGTTGTCCATAAACACTTGTCCAAATGCCTTTTTAGTCTCCTTACCTATCTACTCATACTCTTTGTTCATAATATGTAGGGTCCTTGTCTTAGTTTGGATATGAGGCTTCACCAGATCTAATAGAATAGCTTTCTCATCATGCGAGCATACAAGGAGAAGATTATCCAATGTATCTTCTCTTATCCTCATGTCTTCCTCAATTGCATGTCTTTTCATAATCTCCAATATGTTCCATAACTGATCTGGTATCACTGTCTTGAGTTCAAGAACTGACTTCTTAAACTTGATCATATGAGATATGATCATAGAGTGTATCTCAGTTTTATCAATTTCTTGATATTTGTCATAGACTTTATAAAGTGTATCTAATCTTCCTTCATTTACAATCCTATTTTTCAAAACATTTAGACTAGGTCTAAATCCTACCTCAGGAGGAGCTTGATTATTCCTTGCTTTTCTCTGAGTGTTCCTTGATGATGGATGACTGGTGGGTGCTTGTTTTCTTCCTCTAGATTTCTTACTTGGTATAGAAGGTGGAGAGGAGTTTAATTCAACAATGGTAGAGGGCGCAGGGGTGATCTCTACTTTCTTCTTCTGGATCTCTTTAGTCTTCTCAAGTTCTTTACCTATTTTAGCTTCTCTAGCTTTATCGAGATCTTCTTGAGTGACTCCATGTACTCTTAGAATGTTGGATGTAATTCTGGATGCCTTCCTCTTGTTATCAGCACTATGTAAGATAGTATCCACTTCATTGGTCTTCTCTCTGTAAGTGCCCCACCTAGGCTCATTAGGATCTTTGGGCGCAGATAATAGAATTTGTGCATATCCTTCTAACACATGTTCTTCCACTTCATAACCAAGAGGATGAATCAATTTGGTTCTAGCTTCTACTGCCTCCATGCAAGTGCAATCTGTTTCCACCATGAAACATATAGTGTCCTTATATTTTTCAGCTATCTTCTCGGATAGTCTGAACCTTTTCTGCATCTTGATCCTAAATGTCTTGATATCTATATCCATGGCATCCCTTGCACTGCTCTCTAAAGTGGCCATAAGTGAAATCTGAGAAATTTTGGGTTTTCTCCTGTCTAGATAAAGGTTTGCAACCTTTCCAACAATATGGAAGTACAAGTAGATGATCAAAGATCCAAACCTGAATGTCTTTCTCTTTTCATGCTTGATGATTTGAATGTTGTCAATCAGTTGAGCACGCAAGATCTCACATAGGTTGTATTGAGTATTATCCTTCACCATTCTGATAGCGGCTAGGACTATTACTACAGAGACATTGTTCAACCTACTTGCTTGCTGAAACTTATACCCAAGTATCATTGTTAAGAGTTTTATATCATCTTCTTTGATAGGGTCAACTATCATTCTGCGCTTGTCACTTCTAGATAGGAAAACTTGTTCAATTTGCTTCTTGACATCCTTGCCAGTAGGAAAAACTGGTCCAGTCTTGGGAAGTCTGATTAATTCATGGATTAAGTCTATAGTGATGCACACAGGAACCTCACCAATCTAGTAAAGATCATCATGTATTCTGCTTAGAAAAATCTTCACCCATTCTTGCTCATCAAACTCATGCGCATTAGAGTATTCAAAAATAGGGTTATCAATCAAGTGTGTGAACTCATCCTTGAAGGTATAGTTAGGTTTCATCATAGATCCCATATGAGTGGCTATGTTGACATCTCCTACTATTTCCTTCTTATAGTAAATGTATGTGTGGATATCTTCCACGTGAACAACACCTAGCGGGGTTTTGGAGAAAGCCCCTTCCACATCATCTAGTATGGATTTGAATGGATGCTTCTTGAATACAAATCTCTTCCTCTCTGCTATATCAAACACAACTAGAGTCACCATACTTACTTGGAACTTGATTAAGTAGGGTTTCACAAAATTTTGAAATGGCGGGACTGCTAGTGTTCTGTTTCAACTTCCTATCTGTTTGCTTAAATGTCAAATTTGTTATTCTTTTGTGCTCGCTACTTAGTGCTCTAGTGCTCTCCAAATTATGTGATCTTGAATGCAAGTGTGAAGAAGATCGAACACTTACTTTCTTTTATAAAATCTACTGCATTTAATGTTTGCAACCATACGCAAATTACTCAAAGATTTTGAAACTTTGATCCTGATGCATTTAAGACAATGTGTGAATGCATACAGCAATATTATGTGCTTATAACCATGAATTCATAGGTTCATACTCAGAGGTGAGTATACCAACCATGCAGGGGTCCTGAGCTAGAATAGCTCCCCCTAAGACCAAGAAGGTCTATTCAAGCATAAGTAGAGGATGCATCCACTAGGGATGCATCAACTACTTTGTCAACATCATTGTTCTTATTTACTTCAACCCAAATTTTACTTGAATCTTCATTTTCTTGAACAAACTTGACTTCTCCTTTCTCTTCAAATAGTGATTTCTTAGGATCTTCTTGCTTTTGAGTTCTGGATCTACAAAACCTTGAGATGTGTCCAACCTTTCCACATGTGTGACAAATGATAGGAAGTCTGATGTTCTTGTTCATCATGATGCATTGCTATGTTGTGTGACCATTGTAGTTACACATATGACATGTAGTGTTCGACAAATTTCTTTGAGGTTGATTTCTCTGATTGTTTTGATTCATTCTTCTCTGATTTGTTATGCAATGTATAGCCCTGTGACCAAACTTATTATAGGATAAACAATAACCATTGAAAGGTCTTACCTCTTTGCAATCTCTTGCCAAATGACCATGTTTGTTACATGCATAACAAGTTCTATTAACTTGCTTGATTTCCTCTATAGGTGGATCTAATTTAATCTCTTCAACATTTTAAACTTTCTTTGCTTCTGAAGATGCTTCATGATATTTCTTTCTTTCTTGTAATGAATTGATTTCATTTTGTGCTACACTGTATCCAAGACTAGTAGTGTCTTGTTTTTGTGCATTGAGCTGAGATTGAAGTGAATCAGAACTTGTGTGGAGTTTATCAATCTTATCTTTTGCTTCTGTTAATTCAGATTCCAACTTCTTTTTTATGTTTTCCAATTCTAGGACTTTCATGTTTGCTTTTAAGAGTTCATCATCTAGTTGTTTGTTCTCTTTGATCTTTTCTTCAATAGAAATTTGGCTGTCTATTAGCTATTCATCTAGATTTTCAATTTTATCTTTCAGATACATATTCTCTTCATTGAGATTTTTTATCATTTTCCCTAAATCACTTGTAGAATAATCCTTCAAATCTTTCCTTAATTTCTTGATAAGCATTTGTGAGCCATCAACTTTCAGTCTAAGTTCTTCATTTTCTTTTTTAAATCTATCAAGATCTTCAAGAGCTGCTTCAAGATTCTTTTTCAAATGTTTTGCTTCTACTTAGTCCATGATCTCCTCAAGTGGTTAAACCTATTTGTTGAGGACCAGAGCTCTGATACCAATTGTTAGAAACATTGAGAGGGGGGGTGAATCAGTGTTTGTCTTATTAATTACTTTTCAACAACTTAAACATAAATCAAACATACATTGAATGAAGCTTAACATAAGAACTCATAACAAATGATATGATTACAGGGAAACCTTGATTAGAGGAAAACCCCGGTGGGAATTAGTACCCACAAATATTGTACTAGATATAATGAACTTGTTAAAGTTCCTTTCCCCTGTTAGAAGTAGTCTTTACAATATGAGTACAATGACCTGGTTAAAGGTCAGACCCTATTAGGATTCTTTTATAAAACCCTGTTAAATGTATATGGCTCACTGCCCAATAGAGTGAAGGTTACAACCTTCTGAAAGATGATATACACTATATCAAAATGAATTATTGTGATGATACTGTTATCTGATCAGTTCTGTGTATGCACAAATGGTCTTGCTCTCTTAAAGAGCTATATCATGTACTGAATTCATCATACTACTCTTTTGTATCTTATTCTTGCATAATTCTTGACACTTGTAACATAACATTACATTACATACTTATATGTTTATATCTGAATAGGCGTGACCCAATACAAGACACTGGTCAGCCCTAAAGCAAAATATACAATGCTTCTGAACAAGTCAGCTCAAGCATGTTTACTACAATGCTAATTACATTATTACAAACATATAACCAAAGGCACTTAGCCATTACATAACAAAATATTGCATGTTGATCAAAACACTTAGTCGGCTTCCATGCTCTGTCTTCTAGACTACTAGTCTACTGATCTGCCTGTAACTTCACCGTACTGTTGTTCCATACTATGTGTGTCTGGATGTAGCATGTATACATGTCATACAACATATATCTGAATGCGCATAAGCTGACTCAATCTCTCACATGTGCGCTGATGTGTTGATCACTGAATATCTCTGTCTGCCCTATTTTCCTTACTTAGTCATTTTTCCTTTCATGAAAAAAACTAAACATGACTTTGTTGCCATGATGAAAACACAAAATGAGTCATGCATCCTCAGGAAGTCAACTTTCCAACACAAAAATTATATCATCAACAAAAATTTCAGCAATCATAATATTACCATCGGTATCTTCTTTTAAGTATAGATTGTTATTTTCACTTGTTCTAACAAATTTTATGCTAATGAGATATGAGTGAAGTCTTTCCTACCAGCTCTTGGTGCTTATTTCAATCCGTACAAGGGTTTGTGTATTCTGTATACCATGTTTTTCTTGTCTGGATTAACAAACCCTTCTGGTTGTTTAATGTATACCTCTTCTTCTAGTATTTCATTTAGGAATGTAGATTTGACATCCATTTGGTATACCTTGAATCCTTTAAATGCAGCATAAGCAAGTAAGATTCTAACTCCTTCTAGTCTAGAAATGGGTGCAAAGGTTTCACCATAATCAATACCTTCTTCTTGTACATATCCTTTGCATACTAATATTGCTTTGTTCTAGTGACTTCTCCATTCTCATTCAGCTTGTTTTTGAATATCCATTTGGTACAAATGACATTCTTGTCATCTGGTCTTGGTAGTAGTGTCCATGTGTTGTTCTTCTCAATCTTTTCTATCTCTTCATTCATAGCACTGACCCATTCTTCATTCTCAAGTGCATTGTAAACAGATTTAGGCTCAAAATCACAAAGTAAACATCTGGTGTTAAGTGACTTACTTCTTATTCTTGTTCTATTCTTCTTGTCTCCTATGATTTGATTTTGTGGATGATGTCTTCTAACATACTTGGCAAGTTTTGGTTTAGCTCTTTTTTCATCATTCTGATTATCTTCTCCGCCTTCATTTTCATCTCCATTGTTCAGAACATCATCTTGAGTATTATCCTGATCATCGGTAATTGCAGCCTGATGCTCGGGTGCAATGTTCTGATGCTCAGGAGTGACATAGTGTTTCTCAGGTAGAGTTTCAGGTTTTTTATAAACAAATTAATCCTCTGGTTCCTTTTTGCTTTCCTTATCATTCTTTTATGTAATTCATCTATTTTCACATTTTCACTTTCAATGATTTTGTTAGATGACTTGTTAAGACATTTATAAGCCTTGATTTTGGTTGAATACCCTGTTAGGATTGGATTATATTGAGAGGGGGGGTGAATCAGTATAATAGCACTTTAAATTAATTCTTCAACCACTTAAACATTAACCATACATTTGCAGTAAAGTAAAGAACATAAGCAAATTACACAATACTCATAACACCAAGATTTGTTTATGAGGAAACCCTGTAAGGAGACCTAGCCCTATTAGGAGCTGAATATTACATAGTACATTTCCTTGTTAGAGGAATAAAAACTCTGTTAAAGGTTTACAACACCCTGTTAGGGGCTTCTGAGTTTACAGCTCTTACAATGTAATTTTGCTGCAAAAAGTTCTCAGTCATGAACAAAAACAAGCATCACAAATGCTTTGATAGTTTCTTTATAGCTCTGGGATTCTCTACTCTCCCATTCACATGTATTCCCTTCTAGATAACTATTACACTCATGTTCACATACATCCATAATCTTTACCAAAAATATCTTACATATATATCTCTCAACTTTACAAAGTCGGCTCTCTAGATGAATATTACAAATATTACTAAGTCGGCCTTCAATACAAAATACATTTAATATATTAAATATCAAATGAATAGTCAGTGCTCTTGCATAGTCAAATTATATACTATCAACAACCAAAATATAACTATTTCTTGGATTCCAAGTCATACTCCCTCAGTCTTCGTTGTTGTCCAACTGCTTTGTATCATTGTTCTTTTGTAGTCTGTCTGTCTTCAAATCCTTATAACTCATCGTAAACCTAAACAAATCCAAATATATCTTAGGTGGAGGTCATACATACTCCATACTATCTTCCTCTAAGCTCACTTTCCCTAATTCATTGATCTCTATCTTCAAAATCCAAAATACTTTTGTATCACTGCTACTATACTTAGTCAATTTCTGAATCAACAAAACTTAACTTCAAAGTAATCGATCTTAAACCCAGATGTGTTGCCATAAATAACAACCAAAAAGTGAATCACATTTACTAAAATATATCACTTGCCAAAAATATCTCCCTTTGGCATTGATGGAAACACTTAAAAAAAAATATCTAAGTGTTCCAACTAAACAAAACTGTCTCTTCTTCTTCTTATCTCTTCTCCATATTTTTCTCTCTTTCTTTTATATATCCTTTTTTTTAATTTTCTCCTTCTCTTTTTCATCATCATTTTTTTATTCTCTTCTCCCCCTTTGACAACAATGACAAAGGTGCATATAAAACAATATGTATTAGTTCCTGCTTACCAGTTTCAGAACATCCTGAAAAGAGTCTTCCAAAATATTTACTTTTGTGCTCCATGTCTTGAACAAAATCTGACTTATGTGAATCAAACCATTCATTGCAAATGATGTAGTTTCAGCTTCTTTCAACTCTGTGGGAAAGCCTTTGGTCAATGAATCTGCGACCTTCTCCAAATCTGAGAGATGAGCTTCAAGTATGGATAATTTTAGAGTAATAAAGCTCCTCAGCAAATTGAATCTATTTAATACTCTCCCTTTCTCATTATCCAATACACTAAGCTTGGCCAATATCCTTGTAACTTATGTATCTAGTTCTTTTGTGGATTGTGAAGATGTTTCAGAATCATCCATCAAGCCGTTCAAAGTTTCTCTCTCCTTGGCAATAATGTCCTCAACATTCTGAATGTGTCTAATCGGATTCATGAAATAGCCAAATAGTTTTCTCCCATATCCAATGCAGTTCTTTGCATTTGTCAAACAATTTTTTACAATGCCAAAGTCCCATGAGATGGACTTGTAGAATTCTGTCAGTTTCTTCTCTGAATATGTCTTCTCAGCCTTCTCTTATGCAATCTTCAGCAAATTTTCATAATACCCATCAAATTCATCAAGTGTAATCTTCAAGTTTTCAATGTCACCTTTGTGCTGGAAAACTATAGGTACTGGAAGCAATTTATTCATAGTATCAATAGCTCTTGAGATTACTTTTATCTTCTTATCTCCTTTATGTTTAGATCTTTCCTTTTCTTTGTTTAATGCATTGAATGCTAGCTTTACCAATTCAACTTCATCCATGCTATCCACATTTACATCAGTGCTTGCCAAAAATGAAATAGATGGTGAGTTTGCTTCTTTCTTTTCAACTCTTTGTTGTTCTATCTTCTGTTCATCATCCTTTTTCTGTTCAACTTCCTCTTTTTATTATGCTTCATCTGCAACAGAGGTGTCCAAATTTCTTGCAAAAGGGTTCTTCTCATCTTTTGAGGGGTCAAGGGTCACTGCCACACCAGAGACATAGAAATCTGGTGGAGGATCTGCTTTGTTCTTCTCTGTAGAGGTCTCTTTCACCTTAGGTCTTTCACCCATTCCCAATTGTGTGGGTGATGTTGTTTTAGTAGGTGAGGGCTTGCTAGAAGTAGAGTTCATTAGAATCTTCTCTAATGCCTTCTGAGTTTCCTCAGTCACTTCATCATATATCCTTCCCATTATATTCAATAGTCTAACCTTTGTTCTCAACAGAGGTTTCAATTATTTGAATATTCTATCTCTCTGTTGTACTGATAACATAGGCATCATTTTATCAATTTCCTTATTTCTGATCTAATCTTCCTTAATTTGTGCCAAGTGTTTTCTACTCTCCAATTTTGCATATAGATCTTTGGGTACACTTCCTTCAATTTATAGAAGGCTCTTGTTGAAGGTAAGTAAATTCTCTATCACAATATCTTCAATCTTCAGCTTGTCTTATTCCTCATATTTGTCATAGTATTTATCAATTGAAACCAATTTACCTTGTTCAATTGATCTCTTTTCCTGCATCTTCATGTTAGGTTTCCAAATATGTTTTTTTTGTTTTCTTCTCTTCTATTGTTGTGCTTTTCTCTTTAGGCTTGCTTGATCTTGTAACTCTAGGAGTGACAACCTTTTCTTGTTCTTTTTTCTATTGTGGAGGAGGTGGACTATCTACCATAAATACCTCAGGAGTGATAGGGGCATCAGTACTTCCACTTGCTACTCCAAGAGATCTCTCTTCCATCTTTCTTTAGACTTCTTTCAATTCCTCTTCTATTTTACCTTTGCTAACTTTTCTTCATAGGTTCCCCATCTTTCTTCTGTTGTGTCAACTTCTAATGCAATAACATGTTCTACTTGCATGGTGAGTATTTCATAACTTACTTCATAACCCATGGGGTAGCACCACTTCTTCCTAGGTGTAACTACTTCAAAACATACACAATCATTTTCAACCATGAAATAGATTGTATCCTTGTACTTTTCCATAATGTCCTCATGTAACTTGTATCTTGTCTTCATCTATTTTTGTAGAATTTTGATCATGGCAAATAATTCTCCATCTACCCAAGTATTATTTTGTCTTTTGTAGCTTTGTGAAATCAGTATTCTAGTGGGTACTCTAGACTTCCAAATACTAGGATGTAAACCAAAAAATTTGTGCTCAATGTGAATGAACATATACATCAATAACGAACCAAATCTGAAAGTTTTACTTTTATCCTTTTCACTAGCTTTGCATTCTCTAGAAATTGTTGAGCCAGAACTTTGCATAGGTTATATTTTGTGTTTTCCTTTACCATTATCCAATCCATCATGATTACTCCAGCAGATATAAAATTAGGTCTGCTACTGTAGTAGAATTTGTATCCGAGTATCATAGCAATCAATCTCACATCTTGCTGAAAGATATCACTTACTGTCATTGCCCTCCTGTCCCATTTAGAATGTGTTAGGGTTTTGAATTCTTTCTTGACATGCTTCTCCATAATAGGTATAACCCCAATGTTATCTAATCCAGTGATCTCATGAATTAGGTCACTACAAATCTTCACAGGTTGGTCACCAATCCATATGAACTGATCATGAACCCTTCTCATCAATATATTGAATTATTCATTTTCATCAAACTTGCATAAATCCACAATCTTCATTATGCTCAACTGAATAATGTGTTTGAATTCTTCCTTCATGATTCCTTTCTCAGTCATATCTTCCATTTTAGTGAGTATTTCATTGTCTCTCAACGTATCATACTTACAATTTATGTAAGCCCTAATGTCTTCTACATGCAATATGTCATATGGGGTTTGTGAAAATACTCCTTCCAGATCTTCTTCACAAGACTTATACAAATGTTTCTTGAATTTGTATCTAGGATGATCAACAACATAAAAAATGATAGGTGCATCCATAGCTTAGATGATGTAAAATACCTTTCTCTGTAGAAATCTGAATTTTATGCTCTAATCGATCATGCACAAAAAATGTAGAATAGTCTAAATGCTTCTGCTCTCTCATCTCCTTAGCTCTCTCTTTGTCAAATGGTGAATAGATAGGTTATCAAATGGTGCTTTATACAAGTTAGGTTATAACTTTCATTTTCACTTTAAACTATCCAGTCGGCTGCTAAATCTCGCAAACAAAATATACACGTCGGTGGATGGTGCACTCTTAGGTATATGATTCATGATGTTGGCTTAGTTCACACATAAGCTTGCATGAGCTCAATCGATGAATTTCAGGGCAGGATAAATTCTGATGTCTATATCCAATGCTCCCCCTAAGGCCATGATCAGCCAATTGGGTCGATTATGTCTTGCTACCTTCAGGAGAAGATTCAGTAGCATCTACTGACTCTCCCTGAACTGAAGTCTCACTTGTTCCTTTGATCTACCAAATCTTGCCACTATTTTTGTCTTTTACTTTCTTAAAAAAATTTTCAAAATCATTCTTCACATCTGCAATACTCTTTCTAGTATCATTTCCATTCTTCTGTGAATTCATAGGAGGTGGTGTTCTTCTGTTAGCTACTCCATTATACCTACAAAAATTTGCTATATGTCCTAGATTATTGCATTTGTAACATATAGGATGTCTTCTTTCTTGATTAACTTGTAACTTACAGTACTTCACAATGTGCCCAATGTTATTACATTCATAGCATGTAGGTTTCATTGTAGGTTTCATTGTAGGTTCTCTTTCATTGTCTTTTCTATGTCCAGATTGATTAGGTCTTATGCATTCAGTCTTCTTGTTCCCATATCCATTACAGTTAAAACAATAACCAGAAAAAGTTCTAAAAGGGGCATTACCTTTGCAGTCTCTCTTTGTGTGTCCAAATCTGTTGCAACCAAAGCATCTACCTCTGAAAGGTATGATCTGCTCTTTAGGTTCTTCAATAGATGGTTTCTCAGCATCAATCTTATCATATGATTTCTCTTCCTGATTATTTGAACATTCAGCTTCATTGAAGCGAATACCAGTCATATCACATTTAGGTTTCTATTTGTCTAGCTGTTCATCAATCAAGTCACTGTTGGTGTGAATTTTCTCAATGTGTTTCTTTGCTTCAACAAGTTCACCTTTCACAATCTGATTATATTTCTCCAATTCCAAGTATTTGTTCTTGTAGTTGTCAGCCTCATCCTTCATTTGATTCAATGCACTATTTCAGGTTTCTTCAATTTCCTTCTAAGCATTCTTCTGCATTTGTACTTCTTTAGCCATAGATTTATTTTCAAGTTTCAAAGTCTCAATTTCTTCTTTTAGTTGCTTCACCTTATCTAAATTGTCCTCATCTGAATCTTCTTTTATCTGGACCACAAGATCTTCTCTTTGACTTATGGAAAGCTCAAGCTATTCTTTGAGTTTCTTTATAAAAATTTCAGCTCTGCACATGTTGAATCTCAATTCTCCATTCTCCGCTTTTGCTTTATCAAGGTCTTCAAGTGCAGCATCAAAATTCTCTTGCAAACTGTCCAAATCCATTCTGATCTCCCTCAAGCTATTAGGCTTTCTCTCCAAGGGCCAAAATCTCTGATACCAATTTTTAGGATTGGATTATAATGAGAGGAGGGTGAATCAGTATAATAGCACTTTAAATTAATTCTTCAACCACTTAAACATTAACCATACATTTGCAGTAAAGTAAAGAACATAAGCAAATTACACAATACTCATAACACCAAGATTTTTTTATGAGGAAACCTTGTAAGGAGACCTAGCCCTATTAGGAGCTGAATATTACATAGTACATTTCCTTTTTAGAGGAATAAAAACCCTGTTAAAGGTTCACAACACCTTGTTAGGGGCTTCTAAGCTTACAGCTCTTACAATGTAATTTTGTTACAAAAATTTCTCAGTCATGAACAAAAACAAGCATCACAAATGCTTTGATAGTTCCTTTATAGCTCTGCAATTCGCATGTCTTCCCTTCCAGATAACTATTACACTCACATTCACATACATCCATAATCTTTACCAAAAAGATCTTACATATATATCTCTCAAATTTATAAAGTCGGCTCTCTAGATGAATATTACAAATATTACTAAGTCGGCCTTCAATACAAAATACATTTAATATAGTAAATATCAAATGCATAGTCGGCACTCTTGCATAGTCAAATTATATACTATCAACAACCAAAATACAACTTCAATTTTCTGGAGTCCAAGTCATACTCCCTCAGTCTTCATTGTTGTCCAACTGCTCTGTATCACTATTTTTCTGCAGTCTGTTTGCCTTCAAATCCTTATAACTCATCATAAACTTAAACAAATCCAAATTGATCTTAGGTGGAGGTCATACATACTCCATATTGTCTTACTGTAATCTCTCTTTCCCTAATTCATCGATCTTTATCTTCAACATCCAAAATACTTCTGTATCACTGCTACTATACTTAGTCAATTTCTGAATCAACAAAACTTAACTTCAAAGTAATCGATCTTAAACCTAGATGTGTTGCCATAAATAACAACCAAAAAGTGAATCACATTTACCAAAATAGATCACTTGCCAACATACCTTAGGAAGATACCTTCTTCACTTTTGCAATCAAGTTTTCCATTTCTATCATCCTTCAATATATCACATTGACTACCAAAGATTCTAAAGTAACTTACATTGGGTGTATGACCATACCAAAGCTCATAGGGTGTCTTCTTTGTGTCCTTCTTCAATTGTACTCTATTTAGTGTATAGATAGTAGTACTGACAGCTTCCCTCCAAAATGTTTGAGTGATGCTTTTCTCAATCATCAATTTTATTGCATAGTCAACAATTGATCTATTTCTCCTCTCATAAATTTTATTTTGTTGTGGTATCCTTGGTGTAGAAACCTATCTTTTAATTCCATGATCATTGCAATAGTCAATGAATTCTTCTAAAGTAAATTCCCCTCCTCTATCTGACCTTAAGAATTTTAATTTCTTTTCACTTTATTTTTCTACCATTGGTTTGTACCATTTAAATATCTTAAATGCTTCTAATTTATCTTTTAAAAACATGATTGTCATCATTCTAGAGAAATCATCAACAAAGAGAATAAAATACCTATCTCCATAGTAGCTCTTTGTTCTCATTGATCGACATAGATCTGTATGGACTAATTCTAGAATTGTAGTAGATGTATGGAATTTTCTCTTGAAACTAGACTTTTTCATCTTACCTCTTTGACAATTCTTGCACATGATATGCTCGAGCTTAGTCATCGTCGGTAAGCCTCTGACATTCATTTTGTTTCTTATCTTTATCATGTTGTCAATGTTCACATGACACAATATTTTGTGCCACAACCATAAGTCTTCATTTCCATCCATTAAACAAGTGGTGTTAGTGTCATCAAGATAGAAAAGATTACATTTTTTCTACTCACTAGTACCAATCAACCTTCCTGATTCATTGAAGATCTTTGCTTTCTTATTTTCAAATGCTACTCTGTGACCTGAATTGTTCAACTGAGAAACACTTAACAAATTTTAATTTAGTCCTTTAACCCAGTAAGAATTTTCACATTTTATCAGGTTATTCAACATTATGGTTCCTTTATCTTCAACTGGATAAGGTGTATCATTTCCCATTCTCACTGAACCACCATTATAGTATTCAAAAGTCTCAAACTTTTTTTTATCACTGGTCATATGATGAGTGCAGCCACTATCTATGATCCTGACATCATTTTTACTAACTTTAGATATGAGTGCAGTTTCTACATACCTTACTTCATCTTCATCTGAATCATCCTTCATGGCTATAAATACCATCTTGATGTCTTCTTCTAATCCGGTGTCAGTGTCATCAGCTCTATTCTCAGCTAGGTAACAAGATTTCTTCCCTTTGTCCTTGTAGTCTTAGGTATCTCTCTTGTCAAATTGTCCGTTTCTCTGGTATTCTCTATTTTCACCTTTATCAGACTTCTTCTCATAAGGTCTGTCATTTCCTCTGTCATATTTTTGTCAATTTGGACATCTTATAGCAAAGTGTCCAACCTCTTTACAATTGAAACATACAAGTGGTAATTTACCTTTGTATCTTCCTTTGCCTCTCTGCAATCTTCTAGCCATAAGTGCTTCAATTTCATCAAGTCCTTGATCCCGATTATCACTATCACTATCATTTCTAACAGCATGTCTATGACTTGAGTTACTTATCTTTAGAGAATATTTCAATGCAGATTCTATGGATGGTAAGACACTATTGTCAAAGTTATTCATCTCAAATGAAATTAGTCTACCAATAAGACTATCTAGAGTAACTGTATTGTTTGCAACTGCTCTCATTTCTTGAATAGTAGAAACTCTAATAGCATAAATAGGCAATAAGGTTCTTAAGATTTTTCTTACCATTATCTCCCCTTCAAGTACACCTCCAACTCCTCGGATAGCATTTACTACCTCTTTGATTCTGTAGCTATACTGGGTAATGTTTTCTCCTTCTTTCATCCTTAGGACATCAAAGATCCCTCTTAGGCTTTCTGCCTTTGCTCTGAGTACATTGGCATCTCTTCCATGTACAAGCTTCAACTTATCCCACATTTGCTTTGCAAAGGTGCAGGTTTTGACATCTTCAAACTCAACATCAGAGAGTGATGATGCAAGTTCTATCATCATGCATTTATGCTCATGCTTGACTCTTAATTGCTCAAGAGTATGAGGTCCTATAGGAAAAACATATTCAATATCTAATTATTGAACAATATCTGAAGGCATTATATTTTGGCATTAGTATACTTAGAGAAAAACATGATCTGCACCATTAGTTTACTCTACACCGACAGACAAGGCACAACACTATCTAACGCCAAGGTTACCCGATGACAAAAAGGTAAAAGAAACCTGATGAGTAACAGTAGTGCTACCTGATGGAATAGCAAAGAGAGGAACCTAACAAATATAGTGAACCTGACAAACAATTTAGTCAAGGAACGCTGATAGACTACAAGCTAAAATCGATGACCAAGAACCGACAATCAGTTGCATCCCTTAAAAAGTGGATCTGAATTTCCACGTTAGATAAATCACTGAAGTTGTATTTATAGCTTCTTTATTTGCTTTTAAATCCATTATGTGTGGAGAAAGCAATGTATTCATTATTTTTTTAATTAGTTTTACTATTTTATAACATGCAAACTAAAGATCAAGGTCAAGTTGTAAACCTTGGATCTAAGAGTTAACATTGTAAAACATGAATTCCAAGATAGGTCAAATACTTGTATAAATAGGTGCTCAATCCATTGAGAAAAGAGGTTGATCAATGAAGATAGTAGCCACAAAGAGAAGCTAAAGACCAAATAGAGAATTCATCCAGAAGGAAACAAACAAAATCAAATCAGTTTTCAAGAATAGAACAGAGGCTACCGACAAGCAGAGAAAAGGTATTCATCAATCACTTAAGGTGATATTATTATTGTAAGAGATTTAATGGATCTGTAAATCAGCAATAGTAGATTTCATACAGTCAGGTCAACATTTGTACTCATTCTAACAAGTATAGTACACTAATGAAATCCTTTAAAGGAAGGTGGGCTTAACTGTCCTATTGTAAATCTCAAAACTAAGTGCACACTTAAATCAGTGTTGCTAAAGCTCTTAACAAAGTATATCATAACAGGTCTCCACCTTAATACTCCTAACATGGTAGATCATCAAAAGTGATCAAATTATAAGCCTTAACCAGCTCCCTTCCATTCTGCGGATAGTGAAGTTTTGTGGGTGTCATCCCCACTGCAGTTTTTACTTCCTAACAAGAGTTTTCTACGATACCATATCTTGTGTTATGTGTTTATCATTTTCATGAATGTTTCTATGACTATTGAAAATTATTAAAGATTATGAACAAACAATACATGCATAAGAAAGAACAACAGTAATGGTTGGTAATACAAAATTGAATGATTACTAATGATGGATTGTAAAAGGTGTTAAAAGTTTTAGAGGTACTGATTTACCCCTCCCCTCTCAGTACTACTTCCCATTAATTCCAATAATTGGTATCAGAGCTAAGTCTCTTCTTGGAAATCTTAAAGGCTTAAGAGCAAATGTCATACAATGGAGAAGTAAAAACTTGATAAGAATATTGAGAAAAAAAATCTTGAGATACAAATGTTCTATGAACAATATAAAGAAGCTAGAATCAAGATGAGAGAGCTGTCGGATGAGCAAAAGGGTATGGCTACCCGAAAAAATGAAAAAGTTTATCAAGAAGAAGAGATTCTAGATTTCTTTGAATCTTCAGGATCAAATGCAAGTAATACATCAGATACATTAGAAGAGAACATCAAAAATCTAAAGGAAATCAATCAACATCTGACAAAGCAAGTAAAGATGTTGTAAATCGGTCAAGAGACCCAAATAGTAAGAATGATTGATGTGATGAGTTCTGCCAGACAAGCTGAAATAGAAAGGACACTTGCTATTGATGACAGAAGGAAGATTACAGAGAAACTAGAAGAAAAGGAAATGGAAATTCAAAGACATGCTGAGCATCACCATGATCTCACAAATTAGATTATCCTTATGAGTGAAGAAGAAAATAGAATAAATGTGAAACTCGTTGAGAGAATACAGATTATCAGTGAACTAAGAGAAGAAAATGAAAAGCTAAAACATGAGGTTAGAATTCAGCAATAGCATAATGAGATTATCAGAAAGGCTGAAGAAAGCAATAAAATAATGGATGAATTTCTTGAAGGACAATGAAGATTCAACAACAACAACAACGGTATAGGCTTTACCAAAAATGGAGAATCATCAAACCCAAAGAATGTCTATGAAAATCCAAGTCCAAAAAGGCTGACATGCAAGCACAGTAGAAAGAAAGGGGACACATCAAATGTATGTAGAAGTAAAATGGAAGGTACTCCTAACTCTACACCTACATCTTCATTCATAGGATTCTATTATAAAAGTAACAAAAAGGGACATAAGACCTATGAATGCAAGAGCAAGATAGAAAAGCCAAAGAAGGAAACCTACATGGAAAAATAATGTCCTACATGCAAGATGAATGGACACACATCTGAAGAATGCTGGAAAAAGAAAAAGAAAGCATGGAAGCCAAAAGGTAAAGAAGTTCCTTATCAACCAAAGAGAATTAGTAATCAATATGTATGGGATTACAACACTTGGACAAACTGTACACCATGCGGTAGATATGGTCACATTGCTTCAAACTGCATGAGAGCATGGACCAAAAGGTCTAGAGGTTGGTCAAACCCTAGAATGGCATGCTTACAGTATCATAAAGTTGGTCACCTCAAGAAAGATTGCAAAGACCGATTGACAGAGACAAGCACATATCCCAATGGAAACACCGTTGAAGATATCAAGAGGGAAAGAGACAAAATTTGGATAAAATATTCAAGAAATGATGAAGATGGGCCAAGCAATACAAATGGTGACACCCCATCCAATGGATCTGGTGACACCACCAACCCCACTTAAGATGAACAAGTAAGTATGGAACTTTACTATACCAAGTCATATTTTGCATTAGTTCCATTATACAAATTGATAGATAGTCAAAATCTGCATGAACCAAAGATGCATATTACTTTACTTGTTACAAATCTAAGAATGCAACACCGTCGATAAACACTTACTAAAAATCATCGGTGAACATAATTCTGAGTTGTGTACACTTACCAGAAATTATCGGTCAACTAGTAAAAATACTAAATTACCAATGTAACCCAATGCCCGTCGATAAGTAAGCAAAGTTCAGAAGTTATCATGATAGAATACCGATATCCATCGGTAAAATTGAAATGGTCAACAACTACCCTAAGCATCATATCTTCATAGATGATGATTTGAGATATCCTCCTGATGAAACTCATCTTCATGTCCCGATGAGTCGTTAAGCATTTATTGCAAAGACTTAGGTCAAAAAGTCTATAAATAGTTGACGGGACAACTTCATTTTTCACCCATGATTTGAAGAGAAAATAGAGTGAAAACCAAGTGATTAAAGAGAAGAAAGAAGAAGCATCCCCATATCGATTCAGCACACAACAAATAGATCTTGCAACACTATTGTGAACTGAAGTAAGTACCAAAGGAACTGAAAGATCTCTGTCATTGTTTTATCAAGAAAGCCCTAATTTTGAGAAACCCTAAATACTTGAAATACAATGGAAACCACCTCAAGAACCACTAAGATGAAGAATGAGAAGAGGAATATGGTAAAACTGATCAAGAATAGTACATGTGTAGAACTGAAGTATAAAATTTGCCCAGAAATTGCATTGAAACCCGATGAAAACGGCGCATTTTAAAAAATTCCACTTAGGGTTTTGCTCATAGAAGATGTTAGGTCTTATATTCACTACAAGATCACATAGATAGGTGATCTTGAAATGGATGAAGCTTTTAAGAAGTTGTGTGATGCCAAAGGAAAACTAAAGGAAGAGCATAAGCACTTGGAGGTCAAAGGGTTAACTAATGCCCTATATTTCCCGAGGGAATTCAAAATAGAATGGATAAGGTTAGTCTTGAGCAGAATGCATGACAACAAGATATGGCTAGATCAACCCAAGAAAATAACCAAGGATGTTCTTCATGTTTTCATTGGTTATCTGATAACCAACAAGCCTAGGGAACATAAGCATCCATCCATGAAAGAAGTTGAAAAACTCACCAATGCAGAAGGAGACAACAGAGGTCTCAAAGTGAACATAATCACCGATGAAGAGCTAAAATTTAGTGCATGTGTTATTGGGTATAAAATCTTTCAGGCTAGTAGACTGAACAACATTTCTGCAACAGCAGTGAGCACAACTTAGAAGATATTAACAAAAGGAATTCAGATGGGTCTGTGTGAGATCCTATTAAAATAACTTGATGAGAACATGATCAAAATTAGGTCTGCAAAGACCAACACATGTAATTTTGGATCACTTATCATGTGTACATTTTTCTATTTTCAAGAATACTTTCCTTCAGTAGGAAAATTTGTATGGGACACTACCAAACCGGTAACCCAATAGATTAGTGAACTGATTAAGTCACTAGGAGACAACTTTGAGTCTGTTATGTCTACATACTGCTTTGAGTTCAAGGAAAATATGATGGAAATAACTAGGATTCCTGAACAGCTAGTTGAAAAACACAAAGATGAGATATGTTTTATGGCAAACACAGATTACACCCATATCAAACCAGTTATACCAAGAATAGCTTGGTTAGCACCATCAGACTATGAAATCAATATTGATCAAGCTACAAGTGCAATTGAGGCATTAATTAATGAGCCCATTAATAAGAAACAACCAAGGTCTGGAACATATGAAGAGGCCAAATCTAAGATAAAACAAGGCCTAGAAGTCCAGAAGACTATAAATAAAAAGGATAAAATGGTTAATAATATCAAGAAGATTCTATTGGTTACAGAGGAAGAGAAGGATCAACAAGAGGAAACCAATGAATAGGGCACCATCGATGAAGAACAAGAAGAAAATAAATTAGATACAAAGGCTACTAAATATGATACACCTCCTGCAAAGAAGCAAAGGACAAGGAGTCAAACTGTTGCAACTGATACCACACCGCTTAAGAAAGGTCAAGTAAGGAGCTATATGAGGAAGCAGCCAGCTAAAAGAACTAGACAACAAACTATCAAAACCACACCACCAAAGAAGAGGAAAAGGTTGGTTAGGACAAAGGCTGACTTGGATGACACTAAAGATGATGAGCCTAATGTAGTGAAGAAGAACTTTAGAAATCAAACAGATGATGAAGCTACCAAATCCATTGCTACACATGGCACAATGACTAATAAAAAGATCAGATAATGAGATACACTAAACCCAAAGGATCAGAATAAAATACAAGAGGTAGTCATAAAATCAATGATCAAGAACAAGTATGCACCTGCAGAGTTTGTAAATCAAATACCTAACGGGCTAGGTATAAGGGTATACCAACAATGGTCATATGCCCTAAAAATAGAGAGAGAAGCAAGAGAAAGGGTAATTTTGAGACTGATGCCTCCTGAATCCAAATTTGAAGAAATAAAATAAGTACTAAATAAACACTCAAGTAAATTTGTTGCCAAAATAAGGGCATACAAAGTACTAGAGAAAAAGTTTATAGAACTGGATTCAATGATAGAAACTAAATGAAGACAACTCCTAGATCTACTGGCAGAGTCAAAAAGTGGTGAGAAATAATTACTTCTCACAAAAAAACCTCATAGAGAGGAGGAGACAGATAATGCAAGTCCTCGGCATATTTCTCTGGACAATCAAGAAAGTGATGATGAGCCTATTAACTTAGATACAGTCATGGATGATAATATCCAAGATATCACTAACTATGATTCTGACAATGATACAAAGAAGAAATATGATTAATATTTATCAAACCTAAGGATCAAGAATAGAAACAAAGCTTGAAGACATTAGATCCTACGATAACTGATGTTGTTGATGAGACAATACAAGACACTTCAGTATTGAACTCAAAAGTACAAGACCCTACAGAAGATATACAAAAAGATGATGATGTCACTACTGACAAGGTGCTAACCGATGAGTAGGACACCACTATTAACATAGCCCAAGAAACAACTCAAAGTAACATGCCTATCCTAGTAAAGACAATAAACATACTAGAGGGCAATGATGGATCAAATGAAAATGAAACAAGCACACCCGAAGACAAGGGTGATGGAGAAGCCAAAGAAACCACAGATAAAACTAGAGAGCAAGCTGTAACCAATGATCAAAAAGATACTTCTAATGATTAGAATAAGGAAGAAACTCAAAAGGGAACAGGGGACAAACCAATAGAGAAAGGTGAAGAAAGAAAAAAGGATGAGCTAGAGAAGAAGATAGGAGCACATTCTACATAAACACCCAAAGTTAATGAAGAGACGTCTTCACATAATTCACAGGTGCCACCTGAGAAGAGACACAAGATGCATCCTCTACAAAACCTTCACCAAGTAATTTAGAGTGAACAAATGTACTAGCTATGGTAGTTCATACATATGCATCCCCTCAAATCTCAAAGAAGAAGAAAGGAAAGAATAAGAATCCAGTAACTCTGGATGAAATCATTGAGATTCCAGTCTGTGATCCAAGAACATTGGATCTAACTGCATTGACAAAATATGCTAAGCTCTGTGAAAGAAAATCTATTCAAGACAAACTAAAGAGAACAGAAAAAGAGGCCAAGGTACTGGAAGTAGCAAGAAATATACTTCAACAGATTGTACCAGACATAGATGTTGATAAAAAATCTCCAATGCTTGATCAACTAGTCACACTCATAGATGCAATAACATCCGGAATACCTATGCTAAGAAGTTTATGGAAGAGAGACTTCAAAAAAAGTATGAGTTCAAACTCACAAAGAAAATAAGTTAGGAAGTGGCACCGAAAAAGGTCAAGCTATCTGAATTGGTAAGTACAATTGATCCAATTCTATCAGAAGTTATTACCTTAATAAAGAAATTATGCACTTTAGATCAACTCACTCAGGAGTATATCGACAAGATAGAAAAAATAGATGTTGATCTTAAGTCCAGTGCACAGATTATAGCCAACACAGAAGAAGCACTTAAATTGCACAATGAACAAATCATTCAGGCTAGAAAACAAAGACAGGACATACAGTTTACAGAGATGAAGTATAGAGATGAGGTAAACAAGCTACAAATTAAGCTCTTATCAACACTTACACTCTTGCAACAACATATGACATAGGCACACACCCTAATTACAACCCTAGAAATGTTTGTTCTCGATAGCATTTATGATATGCACGCAATACTAGAGTTGCAACACATGGCACTAGAACAGCTGAAATAACAATGGGAGAAACTGCTTGAAGATATCAAAACAACCCACTCTAACATATTTGACACATTGTAAGTTACACATTTTTGTCACAATTTTGGCATACTGTAAGTTGTACATTTTTGTCATCAGTATCAAAGAAAGGGGGAATTTGATATGTTCACTCACCTTAGTTAAAAGGAGGAAATCATATGTATAGTAAAAGAAAGGGGAAATAGTGTACATACAGAGAACATGTACATGTACATATACTATACTGAAGCACACAGTTAGGGGGAGTCATATTATGACAAGGATATAAATATGGTGTGTATATACTAAAAGAGTTTAGTATTATGTACATATCAATTTTTGATACTAATGTCAAAGGGGGAGATTGAAGGCATTATATTTTTCCATTAGTATACTTAGAGAAAAACATGATTTGCACCATTGGTTTACTCTACACTGACACAACACTATCCGAGGCCAAGGTTACCCAATGAAAAAAAGGTAAAAGAAACCCGATGAGTAACAACAGTGCTACCCGATGGAAAAGAAAAGAGAGGAACCCAACAGATACAGGGGACCCGACAAACAATTCAGTCAAGGAACGTCAACAGACTACAAGCTCAAACCAATGACCAAGAATCGACAGTCAGTTACATCTCGCAAAAAGTGGATCTAACTTTCCACGTCAGATAAATCACTGAAGTTGTATTTATAGCTTCTTGATTTGCTTTTAAATCCATTATGTGCAGAGAAAGCAGTGTATTTATTATTGCTTTAATTAGTTTTACTATTTTAAAACATGCAAACTAAAGATCAAGGTCAAGTTGTAAACCTTGGATCTAAGAGTTAACATTGTTAAACGTGAATTCCAAGATAGGTCAAATACTTGTATAAATAGGTGCTCAATCCATTGAGAAAAGAGGTTGATCAATGAAGATAGTAGCCATGGGGAGCAACTAAAGACCAGACAGAGAATTCATCCAAAAGGACACAAACATAATCAAATTAGTTTTCAAGAATAGAACAGAGGCTACCGACAAGCAGAGAAAAGGTATTCATCAATCACTTAAGGTGATATTATTATTGTAAGAGCTTTAATGGATCTGTAAATCAGCAATAGTAGATTGCATATAGTTAAGTCAACATTTGTACTCATTCTAACAAGTGTAGTACACTAATGAAATCCTTTCAAGGAATGTGGGCTTAACCGTCCTATTGTAAATCTCAAAACTGAGTGCACACTTAAATCAGTGTTGCTAAAGCTCTTAATAGAGTAGATCTTAACAGGTCTCCACCTTAATACTCCTAATAGGGTAGATCATCA
>MU225301.1:135350-166688 GCA_018584345.1 Thuja plicata | reverse complement strand
TTCATACTTGCATACATTTGAATTACAATTACATATCTATTGAATATCATAGCTTCATTGTTAGATTCAATTCTACTACTTGCTAGCATTCTATACTTTATTGATTTTAAGGTTAATTCCTAAATCGAGGTTTGACTAAGGCAAACCCCTCTCCCACAATAAACAATCATCTTTTTCTTGCAGGAACAGGTTCAGGATTGCAGTTTTGAGACCAGATCTGGATACCCTTTACGTCTTTTTTTCAGATGGCGCGAACAAATTTTCTGTCAGACATGTGCAGGTCAGGGTTGACATTATTGGGTCAAGGTTGACCTTTTTCATAAGATGACATTGGAACAGAAAAAGATTTCTGGGTTTTGTTCGTCTCTACATTCTGGTTCGGGATCAACTGTCAGATTTTCTAGAAATAGTCTACAGACCTCATAAAATAGCATTCTTTGATCTATAATTTTGTAAGGTTAGTTCTTCTTCCTATCCTTTTCAATTACTATAATCAAACATATTCAATTAATCAATTAACAAAATTTAAGATCCCTTTCTTTGTTCTCTTTTCCAAATAGTTGATTCATTTGTGCATTAGCCCTTCTTTTGGGTTGATCAACTTGGATCTTCCATTTATGCATTTAAGGATAGAAAAAGAGCATCTTATCTTCTCCTTAATCACAATTGCAATACACAATCAATACAACTTAATAAGAAGTAAATTAAGGTTAAGGAATTCAATATATTCTAAGCAAATCAAACAACAATTAATAAATAATCTCCTTACCCCTTTTCAACACTTTACATTTTGGTAACACACATAATTTCTTTCTGTTACACTGATTTAAAGGCTGAAGTGTTGAGAGAAGAAGAAAGGCCCAGAGAATCTCTTACAACAATCTAGAGCCAACTTCTACCACACATGGATGGAATATAGAAATGCATAACACATGTTAAGATACTCATTCATGAAAACAACTTCTCAGTTGTCGAGCTAATGATAGAGTTATCTGTAGAACTACAAGTTGAATTGCATATCTTGAAGGTGCTACAGGACAATTGGGACAACACTCTATCTCAAATTATGAAGGTACATAGTGATTTTATATCCTACTTCAAGATAACCCTGTAGATGTCATTTTTGGCATTCTTGTAAAAAACAAGGGGGAATATATCATTGTATAAGGGGGAAATATCATTAGGGAAACACATGTACAGTGAATAGTGAAGAAGATATACTTTACAATAGCAATTTTGAAAAATATAAAAATAGAGTCAGTTGGACCCGAGCAGCAGAGGCAGTGTCAAAACCCGAGTAGACAGTAAGGGGGAAATTTGACATATCAAATACAAAATTTAATGATAAGTGTTTTTGTCACTAATGCCAACGGGGAGATTGTAGATCTTATGGAAATACATATTGTCAATTAGTGTCAAAACACTTAGTCATTCAGTGTTTCCTGAGTATTCAGTGTTGCCCGAGTATACGGTGTCACCCGAGTGTTCAGCATCACCTGAATGTTCAACATCACGTGAGTGTTCAGCATCGCCCGAGTGACAATTTGAAGCCGACTTTGCATATATTGTTAAATATAATTTTGTTTATTGCAAGCTGACTTACAAAGTTATTTGTTGGATAAAGATATATATGAAAGATAGTTTTTTTTATCCAATATGTAGAAGATGAAGAATATATGAGTAGATAATGAATATGATTATGTGAAGAGTATGTATGAATTTGATTTAAGTGCAGAAGTATTCAGGACAGCAGAGTCTTATCTATCACATTCAGGTGATCAGTATTTCAAAGGATCTTATTCAGCAATCATAGTTTCACAGAGCAGATCATCAACTGGTTCATTCTCACAGGTGGATCAAAAAAATCCTTTAACGAGGTGGAACTAACAGTCCTTTATTTAAATCTCTTAATAGAGTTGCATTATTGATTGTATTGTACAAAATCCTTTAAGAAGGTGGACCTAACAGTCCTTTCTATGCTCCTAACAGGGAAGACCATTAAAAGTGGTCATTGTAAGCTCTAACAGGATTAATTTATACTGTAGTACTAAATCTTGTGGGTATCATCCCCACCCCAGTTTTACTTTCTTTTGGAAGGTTTCTGGGTAACCAAATATTTTGTTATTTATTCTATCTGATTCTTTACTTTCAAGTTATATGCACGCAAACAAATAAGTTAATCTAATTGTGGCTTAAAAGGATGAAGTTTTATTGGTTCCTGATTCAACCCCCCCCCCCCCCTCTTAGNCACCCCCCCCCCCCCCCTCTTAGTCACTGGGCACATCATATAATTCCAACATGTACTTTTCATCTTTGGATGAGCCCCAAATTAATTTATCCGTCCTAGCTTTGTGGTTAGTTTTCTTGGATTGCAAAAAAAAATTGAAAACAACTAGCTGTTCTTGGGATAAAGTAGTATTTGATGCATTTTTCCATTGCCAACCATCCTGGGTTTCCTCAATATAATATTTTAAGTGAGTACCCCAACATTGAGTGAGAGTATTTTTTATATTGTTTGGTAAGTTTTCTTTATCCGGTTGTGGGAGACCATCCCAAGAGTATTCCCAAAAAATGGCCTCTTGTCCATCACCAATGTCCCACATGAGGTTTTTCACAATGATTTCTCTTTTTTGCATCATAAAATTCCAAGTTTTCAAACCTTTCGGTGGGTTGATCATTCAGAAGAGAGTGGAGGGAGTCGAGTTATTTAAGTATTTTTGGTATAATATTTTAGCCCATTTTCTTTTGTTTTCCTAAAACATCCTCCATACTAGTTTAGCACCTAGGGCTTTGTTCTACCATTCTAAATTTTTTATTCCTAAGCCACCAAATTCTTTTGGTCTACAAATCTGGTCCCATTTAATCAGTGCTACTTTGTTTTTATCTTCAGCACCTTGCCATAAGAAATTCTTTAGTTTTTGGTTTAGTTGTTTGCCAACCCCTTTTAGTAATGGTAGACAAGACATCTGGTACGTAGGGATCGCGGATAGAATGGCTCTAGTCATTATGGCTCTCAACCATTGTTTGCTACATTATGTGTATGCATATGTTCATCTTTGTGATGACAGGTTTGTAGGTACCAGGCTACGTCTTCCCTGAATTGATAGGAGTGAGCGTGCCCTATCGCAATATCTTAATGGTAAGAGATGGGAGATAATATTCAGGCCTAAATCCATACCCTAAACTCTTATTTTGTCCTAGAAATGGACAAGAATTTGACTAACTACCCTGTCTGAAATCCGTCAAGTGACATGGATTCGTGAGCCTTTATGTGTGTGCTTGTGTGTCAGTTTTAGTTGTTTTTCTGTTTAGATGGGTTTCAGTTGATTTAATGATGCTTTTGGCTTGATTTATTTAATGATTAATTATGGTAAATATTAATGTTAATAATTATACCTTTATTAAGGTTAAAACATTGATATATTAAATATATGGCTATTTAATAATTAAATATTAATTAAATGCCTATATTTAGTTAATTGATTTAATTATTAAGTCTTGATTTAAATAATTAAGATTTAATAAATATTAAATCCAAGTAATTGTAATTAGTTGTCAAAAATTGAATTATTAAGTATTACTTTAAGTTGCATGATTAATTGATTTATTTAATTGAAATATTCTCATGCATTTTCAATTGTGACTTTGTAAATTATATTATAAAGTTGAGTTGTTCATTGCTTTAAGTGAAAATTGAAAATAAAGCATTTCTTTTAATTTTAATTAATAATTAATATCCCTTTAGGGTTTCACTTTTTGAAAACCTAATTGCCTGGTTTTCTATATCTTTGAATTGAAAGTCATTTTGGAGGTTGTTCAATAAGGGAGAAGGAGAATTTGGGTGATTCGAGATAGTGGAAATATTAGGAGCATTTTGGGTTTGTGAATTGCTTTGGATTAGAATTGGTTCCTCTCATCAATTACTAAGGTAAGATCTTGATCTTGATAATTCTAGCTTCCAGATCCCTGTCTTTTATGCATTTGGAATGCTAAGATCTTGTGCTTGATTCTTCCTTGTTTGATATCATGTGTTTATTTTTCTTAAAATTGGAAGAAAAGGTTATTGGATCAAATCTATGGTTTTTCTTTCTTGATTGCATGGCAGATCTATGTTTTGGGAGGGTTTCATTTAATTGCTTTGGTTGTAATTTGGGCATCAGGATTTTCATTTGGAATGATTTAGTTTTCAATATTGCCCTTAGGGTTTTAGATATGTGAAAAATGTCTTATTTTATGAGAAATTTGTTATTATTGCAAAAATTGAATTGAAGCCTTCAGATTTGTAAATCCCTTACCTTGGAAAGTAGAAATTTCACCTCTACCAAGTTCTTGTCCAAATCCTAGATCCAGATCTGCATGGAAACAAAATAATAAGGTTAAATTGCATGCAAGGATTTTATTTGAAAATTAATATTAGTTGCATATCAATTTCTTGTTTAATTCAATTATTTGATTTTTTTTTTAAAATCCATCTTTATTCTTTATTTGGAGTCATTTGTCTCGTCTTATTAAATATTATATACCTTGGCAATTGAAAAAAATATACCTATGCATTTTCATTGTTGAAAAATAAATAGAATCATAGTTCTTGTAATTTAAAAAAATAAAAATTAAAAAAAAAAAGACAACTTGTTGTAAAAATACAGACTGGTGTGAATTTATATGTGTGTGTGTGTGTGTGTGTGTGTGTGTGTGATTGGTTATTTAATTTAATGCAAGTTAAGTTAAATTTTTTTAAAAAAAATTTAAAAAAAAAAGAATTAAAAAAGTCTTTTGTTTGAAGAAAAGAAAATTTTAAAAAAAAATGTTGGAAATAATGGGAAGTGTGTACGGAGAGGGGAGGGGTGAATCAGTACCTCTAAAACTTTTAGTTATTTAACCTTTAACATTATGTAATCAAATCTTTGCTTTACCGATCATATCTGTTGTTCTTTCTTTATGCATGTGATATCAATTCATAATCTTAATTGTATGTAAACATTCATAGAAACATTCTTGAAAGAAATAACACATAACACAAGATATGGTAACGCAGAAAACCCCTGTTAGAAGGTAAAAACTGTGGTGGGGATGGCACCCACAAAAACTTCACTATCTACAGATTGGAAGGGGCTGATTAAGACTTACAATTTGGTCACTTCTGATGATCTACCCTGATAGGAGTATTATGTGGAGACTGGTTAAGGTCTACTCTGTTAAGAGCTTTAGCAACATTGTTTAGTGTGCACTTGATTAAGACATTTACAATAGGATTGTTAAATCCACCTTTCTTGAAAGGCTTTCTTCTATTTGCCACACTTTTAGAATGTATACAAAAATAATCATTAACTTGAGTGTGTGCAATCTACAATTTCTAATTATAGATCCATTAAAGTTTACATGTATAATGTATCACCTAATGTGATTGATTAATACCTCTGTTGCTCGGTAGCCTTGGTTCTTAGTTCTTGACAACCAAATTCATCTTTTGTTGTTCTGCTTCTTGAAACTCCCAGTCTGATCCATAGATGTGCTCCTTGGCTACATTCATCCTCTCATCCTTCTTTAAAAGAATGATTACACATCTATTTATACAATAGATTTGACCTTTTTAGTTTCACGTATTACAAACTTAACTCTATTATCAAAGGTTTACATCTTGACCTTGATCTCCTAGTTTGCATGTTTTTAATAAATTAGACTAATTACAACAATTACAATTATGATTCTTGTTCCTCAATAAAATGGTTTTAAAACTAATCTAAACTCTAAATATAGAATATAACTATTTTATCTAACGTGGAAGTCAGATCCACTTTTCTCAGGATATAACTGTCTTTTGGTGTCTGATGCTCGGTTTTCTCTAAAATCTGTTTGTCTGTCTTTCGATGTTCCTTTGTTAAATTGTCTGTCGGGTTCCCTTGCTCTGTCGAGTTCCTCAGTTTCTTCTCTTTTGGTTTATAGTGTAACCTACTTGTTAGGTTCCTCTGTATCATCTTCGGGTTGCACTTTCGGTTTACACAGTAAAACTTGTGTCGTCGGGTTTCTCCATACTTAGTACTTTTGGTGTAGTGTAACCGACAGTTCAAACAACTATTTTCTCTTTGCATACTAATGGAAAAATTTATGTCATCAAAAATATAAAAAACATGTTAGAGTGGGTGGCGAGGGCCACCACCCCCAGCCACCCGTGGGCGGCGCAATACCCACTGCAGGCAGTGGGGACCGCGGGGCCTGCAATATTCACTTCGCAATAGTGAGTCTGCGGTACCCACAGTACCACTATTGTGCGGTGGCCACTGGGTCATGGGGACCACGGGGGATGTGGAGACTCGCGGGTCCCACAAACCCCTGGTCCACCACTTTTTTATTTTAAATTTTATTTATGGTTTTTTTATTAAGTTTTTTTTAATATTAGAGTTTAGTTTCTTTAAAGTTTGTTTTTTTAATTAAAGTTTTTAAATGTTATTTAATTTGTTTATATATTAAGTGTTAGTTTTTTATTAAGGTAACAACAGGTTTTGAAGGGGCCTCAAAACCCTTTACATAGCACCAAAAGATAGACAACAAAGGACTAAGGTAACAACAAAATTTCACAAGTGACAGAAGACCAAAAGAGGGCTAAACCCCAAATTTAACAGAAAATTACATTACAAAACAACTAACTACAAAAAGCTTCCAGTAGACAGATAGCAAAAAACTTTCAGCAACCCAAAACATTCCAGCACTGAAGCTAAACAGCTTCCAACTGATCCTCCAGCAACTGAACTTCAATCATCTGTAGCTCCATACTCTGGTTCGAGTCCCGTAATTTCTTGATATCTTTAGTCTGGACTTGGGCTTTCTTTTTAGTGCTGGAGTGAGTCCTAGATCCAAGGCCAAAAATATGAATTTCCTGAGGGCTATCTTCCTCCTGCCTTGCCTTATCACTGTCATTACCTTCCAGAAGGGTCTATAACGATTTCAGATTATCCATAGAGTTATTCATACTCAGTTTGCTAACAGTAGTAAGATTTTTAATGAGAGCCTTGTTGTTGTTAACCTTGTCATTAATGTTTTTGAGCTTGTTGTCAACCATAGTACTGATCTTGGTATCCATATTGTTTACCTTATCGAAAACATTTTTCCCCTGCTAGCACATGGTAGCATCATTGCACATTTTGTCAACAATTTCCTCCAGCAGCGCGTTCCTATTTTCCAGATTCTTATAATTATCTTTTATCTCCTTTATATCATCATGAATCCACTTATCCATATTGTAGTTGTTCTCTGCTTTATTTCTAGCCATTTGCAGAAAAAAAAATAGAAGCCACCCTTTTGACATTGACTTCTCTCTCACGGAGATCATCCTCAAGGATCCTCTTGTTATAGACATTCTTGTCTTCATGGTCACCTTTCAAGTTATCTCATTTGTACTCAGGCTTCTCACTCTCATTGTTATCTTTCTTAGTTTTTTCAGTTTCCTTATCAAGGAAAATATCCTCCTCATTGTTCTCCATGTTGCCTTTGTCAATCTCTGTTTCTGCCATATCCCCTGTTTCCCTTTGGTAATCCTAAAAGTCATGAATCTGGTCTTCCCCACCTTCATTGTTAACAGTGTGGTCATCATTGTGGGTATCAGTGTCCCCCGACTTCCTCTGAGACTCCTGAAATTCCTGATTTTGTTCCTCATCACCATCATTTTTAGCAGTATGGTATTCAATATGGGTATCAATAATATTGTCAATTTCTTACGTTATTTCATCCAATCTTTTGTTCTCCAGATTATGGGTCTCCTCCATATCATCTTTTCCACCCAGAGGCACATTGGTGGTATTATTCATGTCCTCAATTTTTCCTGACTTCCCGACTCAATATCATGTTCATCATCAGTTTTCATTCTCTCGATATTATCATAAATAGATAGAGAAATATCCATTGCAATAGGGCCTCTACGCTCTTACCCGTAAACACCTCCAGACTTTTCCTCTTAACATTCACAGTACTTTTGGGAATGGGGTCATGGATATGATTCTTGACATAGTCTATAATCAACAGTATTGATCCTCATGCAAAACAGGGTAAGACTTACTCCTATGGTCACTAATGCTCTGGTTGAGCGAACTTAAGAGATAGAAGGGAAAGCAAACCCTAATGTTATGATGGAAATGGTTTACCAGAACAAAATGATAATTGTAAACCTTAGAATACCTGTCATCCAATGTGAAGTACTCCATGATAGCCTGGATCACGAACGCCCAAATTCACTTGATATTTGATAGGTTAACATAATCGAGATCACCCTTCACAAGCATTGCCCTTTCTTCGTCTGTCTTAGGGAATTTTTTATAACCTTTGTTGCCTTCTTTTTTGTCTTTTAGAAGATGCATCCCCTCTAAGGGAAGACCCATTATTTCTACAACACGGTTCAAAGTGAGCTTGACAGATTTGTCCAGAATTTTCACAGTGTCGTTAACATTAATATATATAAAGTGATATTATTTTTATTAGGTTATTTATTTTTAATGGGTTTTTTAACATATAGTTTTAATTTAATTTTTAAATAGTATTAATATTTGTTAATAATTGTTACATTTATGTTTTCTTACTTCTTGTAATTATATTTGAATATTAGTAATTATTAAATAGATTAATTTATATATGTTAGATTTTATAAATTAATCTATAGAGGCTTAATGTGCATTTTCTTTGAAAATTGAATTATAGTATTGTTAGTAATTTTATTAGATAAACTAATTTGCATAGTGCTTACTATAAATGAGTTTATCGTTGAGTTCTGTTAGCTCTTTCTGGAATCGTATTTATCATGCCATGATGTATTTTCTGAGTGAATGTTAGATAGATTGCTTGTTTCTCTCTTTTATGAAACTACAATGTTTTGGGTGTCTGTTGGGATCAAATGACTTTTAGGATATGAAAACCAGAGGTTTTGGGTGTTTCTACATTTCTATGGTGTTTTGTGTGCTCAGTGCATGTTCATGTTGATATTGATTTTGTTCTTTGTCTTTTTACCCAACCTGATTTGTCTAAGCTTGTCTTATGTGATCTTGTGAGAGTACTTTGAATTGTTATGGTTAATTGAGAACCAGTGTATTCTTGTATGAGCGGGAATCATTGATGATGTTTGTTTTATACCTTCGTGATGTTCTTTTGTGAACCTAGGGTAGGTTATCGAGTTGTGAAGTATGGGGTGGCTTGAAATAAGTGTCGAGGCCCGCAAGTGGCTGCCAAGATCACTTATTGTAAGTAATCATAACAAGTGATAACATAATAATTTATTAGGGGTTTTAGAATAATCTAATAAGATATGTTTCCTCGCCCATGCTTGAGCGCTATTATAGGCTAAGATGGAGGATGAGATGATTCTTGTCACCTTGAGAGGTGTGTGTCTAGCATAGTTAGTGACTTTGTCTGTTTGAGAGGTAATTAATATCATGTATGGTCACTTGAGTGTCGGGGTCTAGAGAGACTACCAGGATGAAACTTAAGGGTTAGAGGTACATGATGACACCTTCCTATATGCAGCTTAGGTTATCCTACGTGTGTTAGTTGCCTCTGGCATTGTGTAGATTCCTTATTGTGTTTCAAAAAGATTCTATGATCTTCATGTTTTTCTTTATGATGGCTTGTGTACCTTTGACATTACCTTCTTGTTGTATACTCGTGTGAGTGGGCCTATTATTATCTCCTCAACACACTGGGAGTGGACCTTTGGTTCCACGAGGTCGGGTGGTAGTGATTTTTATTACCATTGTGATCCAATGTTCTTCTTCATGCTTGGATGATCCTTTTTGCAATTTTATCTTCTTATTCGTCTGGAGACTTGTTTAGTTTCATGAGTTGTATACTTGTACCATATATGGAGATTGGTTAACATCCTTTCAAAGGATGTAGTGTATTGTTATGTATTATTGTATACCCTGCGACTTATGCAGTGGATGTTTATTCATGTATGTATACCTTGGGTATCAGTTGTATATGTGGTCTTATTATGAGATATATAATATTGGATTCAGATTTATCTGTATTTTGTATAATTTCTTTATAATTGTTCTTCATTGATTAGTTTTCTTAAGTAATTCTACATCAAGGAACCCTCAAGATTTGTAACCTCTGTTGAATTTTATTTATGTGTATGTCATTTATCTCATTGTGTTGCTTCTGGGTTGTTATCATTATTGTTTGTAAATATTTTTTAAAAAAAATCTTGTAAACTTAGCGGCATGTTTAGGTTAGTTCTCCTGGTCTCCCTGGCGGGGCATTACATTCTACAAGTAGGTTTGGTATTTGGGAGTACCTTTGGCAGTAGGTACTAACCCTCATTATGTCAGGTGGTATCAGAGAAGTTGTTAGATCTAAGGTTCCTTCTTGTAAATCCTAGTTGGTTATTTGTTGTAGGGTAGCAGATTGCAATCTGACCTACAGTTGCAGAGGGTTTCAAGATAGTTCGAGGGAAGAGAAATGAAGATCCAGGCTTAGCTGATATGCTAAGATGATTTTTTGCTAGATTAGAAGTTGTTGAGATAGCCCGGCACCGAGGAAGACATCTTGAGGATGTTAGTGATGATGAAGTTGAGGAAGTGCATGAGGAATTCGTACCTACACCTATAATGGATCAAGGAGAAGAAAGATTCCTTCAAGCATTGACAATTTTGAAGTCCACACCACAGTTTAATCCTCCTGAGTATAGTGGAAATATGCATTCAAAAGAATTGATAGACTGGATAACCGAGATGGAGAAATACTTTGAGTATGAGAACATGTCAGAGGAGAAAAAGGTGAATATTGCAAGCACAAAATTGAAAGGCCATGCATCCTTGTGGTGGGAGCATATGCAATTGGATCGAAATAAGAAAGTTAAGGACAAAATTAAGTTATGGGATAAGATGATAAATACGTTGAAGGGCAAGCTCTACCTTGTGATTATTAGATTAACCTAGTTAGGAGAATGCAAAGTTTGAAGCAGAAAGATAAGTCTGTGAAGGATTACACCGAGGAATTTTATAGGTTAGATATCATATCTGGACATGCTGAAGATGAGGTGGAAAGAATTGCAAGATATCTAAATGGATTAAGGAGTTATAGTCAAGAACATATTAGTTTGGTGAAGATGGAGAGTATTGAGGAGTCTTATTAGTTTACCCTAAAAGATGAGGATAAATTGAATAAAATACATGAGCAAAGACAAAGAGGAAGAGGTGGTGGATCCCCTAGAGGAAGAGGTAGATCTAATTGTGAAAATAGTAGATCTAATTAGGACAAGACAAATCAAGACAAAGGCAAGATGGAGTGGAAAGGTGGAAGTTCATTCAGAGGAAGAGGTAATTACTCCTGAGGTGGGTATGGGAGAAGGGGATTCCAAGGAAATTGTTACAATTATGGAGAAGAGGGACATAAATCATTTGAGTGTATGCATGGAAGAAAGAAGGTTTTGTAGCGCAAGAAATGCTTTGATGCAAGAAGATTCACAGAATGAACCTGAGAAGGAAGGAAACCTAATGGTCAAAAGAATATTGTGGAGTGAAAATAATAAGAAAGATCTAGTAGAAAATAGTTTTTTCAAGACTGGATGTAGATTTGTAGACAAAGTTTGGAAAGTGACTATTAATAATGGAATTTCAGAGAAGCTAGTATCTGAGGAAATGGTTATAAAGTTCTAGTTGGAAAGATTGAATCGCCTGAAGCCCTATCACATTTCATGGATCAAGGATGAGCATACACTTATGGTAAGTGAACAATGTTTTTTGAATCTAAAATTTGGAAAGTATTATGATATGGTGGTGTGTGATATTATGCTTATGGATTGTTGTCATATTTTGTTGGGTAGAACTTGGCGATATGATAGATATGCTATAATTGATGGAAGATTGAACAAAAATGTTAGGATTAGGTAATACTGAGAGGGGGCATGAATTAGTATTACAACACTTTAAATTCAAACTTAATAACTTCCAACTTAACCATACAATTGTTGAAATAAAAAGAACATATACATAAAGAAGAAAACTCATAACACCGTGATTTTATTCATGAGAAAACCCTGGCCATGGGAAAATCCTGATGGGGATGATACCTAAAAATTATACATTAAAAGTATAGTTTCCATGTTAGGAGACCTAGCTCTATTAGGAGCTCAATATTACATTAGTACATTTCCTTGTTAAAGGAATAGAAAACCCTGTTAGGAGTATGCAATGAGCACACTACTCTTACAATCAGAAAAAATGTTTTGTTGCAATGCTTTACCAAAATTGAACTGTACAAACATCTACTATTCTCAAGTAGTCCCAATTATAGCTCGCTTAAACTTCTTTCTGATTCTGACATCACAATGCATCTACAAATTCCATGCATATCATTGCATCTCAAAACATCTTCATATATACCTGATTTCATAATCAATCAGCTCTCAAGAACATTACCAAACATGTCCAACACTTATCCAATTATCAAATCCGTAGTTGGCGATTATACTATAAAAAAAGTGGGGTAGGATCTAATCCAAATCCAACTTAGCACTTCTATATTCCATGTTATACTTCCTTAATCATCACGACCATTCAACTGCCCTATTTCGCTGCTACATTATCTTCGCATGACTTCAATAGGTTGTAACTCTCTTAAATGAACTCCAAAACATAAGTGACCTTAACTAAGGGTCTACCACATCCCAAAATACCTTCCTCTAAGATTGCATGACTTAGTTCACCATATACAATGCTCATTGATTAAAAATTTATGACGGTACCCAGTAAATTGCTTCCTGGACTTAGTCATTTTTGTAAAACTGAATAGAAAAACTAAGTTTCTCTTCAAGAGACCATGCACAAGAGTAGTGTTTCCATATATGAAAACCTCTATACAATCCAAAATGTGTCACTTTCAAACAATATCCCCTTTGAAATTGATGGAAACACTTAGTGAAAATGACTAAGTACTCAATACCCAATTATTGACTAAGTACAAATTATCTCTATAAATTTTTCATTTCCACTACTCCCCCTTTGACATCAATTGAAAAGGTATACCAACATGTAGTCTATATACATATATAACAAAATTGTACATCTACTCACCGAAATTCATACCATGTGAAGTATGTCTTGGAAAGAGGTTTCCAAGATCTTTGCCTCTACAATCCATGTCTTTATCAAAATCTAACCCACATGGATCAATCCATTCAATGCAAATGATGAATTTTCTAATCCCTTAAGTTCTATAGGCATATTAACTGTGAGTGCATTCACTCTTGTCTTCATGTCAGAAAGGTATTTTTCAAGAATTGATAGTTTAGGAGTGATTAAACTCTTCAACACACCACATCTTCCCATTACTCTTCCTTTCTTGGTCTCCAATACCCTTATCTTATCTGATAGTCTGGATACTTCTCTGTCTAACTCCATAATAATGTGTGAGGTCTCACAACTGTGTACCAACTTACCTAGTGTTTTCCTATCATTTTCAATGATATCCTCAATATTATGAAGGTGTTTGATAGGATTTATATAGTAGTTATATAACTTCCTTCCATGTCCTATACAGGTCTTCACTTTAGAAATAGTATTGCTTAATATGCCCAGCTCCCATGAGATAGACTTTCATACTTCCTCAAGTTTCTTTTCCAAGTATTTCTTGTCAACTCTTGCTTCTGCGATCTTCTCCAGAGACTCAAAGTGACTATCAAAGTCATCTAATGTTGTGTTCAGGTTCTTTGTTGTGTCATTTCCCTAAAAAGTGAAAGTAGGGGTAGGATTTTGTTGATAGTATCAATTGCACTTTCCATTACCCTTGACTTTTTATTTGCTCTCTACTTAGATCTCTCTTTGGCTTTCACAAAGGCTATGTAAGATAGCTTCATCAACTCATCCTCATCCATGCTCTCTACATCAGTACTCAGAGTCCTAACTCCACTTGCCAAATAAGTTGAAGAAATAGGTGTAGGTGTTTCTTGCTTGACTTCAAATTTTCTCTCAGGTTCTTTCTCTGCCTCAATTATGCTTTTTCACCCTTAGAAGGCTCTTCTTATGTAGGATTTATTGTATCTTTTTCATTTCTCCCATCAATATCAGACACAATATCCAAATTTCCTTGAAAGGGGTCACTTTTATCCTGAGATGTGTCCAATGACATAGGCACACCGACAAAAAAGAAATCTGGTTGCTTCAGTGTACCTACAAACTGACTGTTATCTTCTTCATCCTTGGATGTATCAATATTTATCTTATCTATATTGGATGGCTCTCCCTTTAGGATTGTTTTAGGCTTAGTAGCCTTAGGCTTAGGAGGTGAAGACTTCTCAGGTTCAGTCTCCATTAGGACCTTATCAATAGCTTTGTGTGTGTCCTCAATAACCTCATCATATTTCCTTCTCATTATTTTTATTAATCTTGATTTAGTTCTCAACAATGGTTTTATTGCTTTCATAATTATTTCATGTTCATCATAAGATATAACTATAAAAATGCCCTTAATTGCTTTCACTTTAATTTGTTCATCCTCATTAGAGCTGACTGTTTCCTAATCTCCAATTTCTCATATAGTTCCTTGGGAATGCTACCTTCCATTTCAATTAGGTTCTTAAATGCAAACATATGATCTACAAAAAAATATTCAATTTGAGTCTTATCTTTTTCATCATACTTGTCATAGTATTTAGGTAGCTGATTGAGTTTTCCTTGTTCTATGATTCTCTTCAGCAACATTTTTAGATCTAGTTTCCATAGTTGTCTGGCCTCTATTTTCTTATCTTCTACCTTCTTAACTTCAACTTCCTTTTATTGTGCATTCTTATTTTCTTTTTCTCTCTTCTTTTGTACTTTAGTCCTATGTGTCTTTAGTGGTGAATTCTGTTTAGAGGACCTTGTCCTCTTCGCTGTGTTTTTTATTGATTCCACTATCTGCGATGTCTTCTTAGGATGTTCTATTGTAGTATCAGGTACTTTTATCACACTAGGAGGTGAACATGTAGTCCTCTCAATTTCTAGTGGTGGAAGGGTTGCAAGAGCAGTGCTTGTCAATCTAGAAGCACTCTCAGTCATCTTCTTCCTTATCTCCTTCATCTCTTCTCTAGAAACACCAACCTTCTCTGCTAGATCATCAACAACAACCTCAATTTTCTTTTTCATTTTTGTTTTGGTATGTTCCTCTCTTATCTTAGCTGACTTTTCCTCATAAGTTCCCCATATTTCTTCTGATGGATCAATTTGAAGATAATATATGCTCAACTTCCATTGTTAAGATCTCAAAACTAACCTCGTACCCCATAGGGTCACACCATTTCTTTCTCAGTTCTACTACCTTAAAGCACACACAATCAGTTTCAATCATGAAACAAATTGTATCCTTATACTTCACCACAATTTCCTCCGGTATCCTCATTCTTCCCTTCATCTCTCTTTGTAGAATCTTGATCATTCCAAATAATTATTCATCTACCCAATCACTCTTTTGGTTTCTGTAGTTGTTTGTAATTTGAATTCCAGTAGGTTCATTATCCTTCCAAGCTCTTGGGTGCATTCTAGGGAATTTGTGCACTATATGGATATACATATGGACTAACAATGATCCAAATCTGAATGCTTTAGATTTTTATTTCTTTATTTGTTTCACATTCTTCAAGAGATATTGTGCAATTACTTCACAAAGGTTGTATTTAACATTTTCCTTTACCATTCTATATGTCATCATTATAACTCTAGCGAATACCGAGTTAGGTCAATTGATGTAATGAAGTTTGTAACCTAATATCATTGAAACCAATCTCACATCTTGTTGAAAGATGTTGGCTACAATCATCGCTTTCTTATCCCATTTAGAGTGGGTTAGGGTTTCTACTTGCTTTTGTGTGTTCTTCTTTATAACAAGGATAACACTAGAGTTATCCAAAATAGTTATGTCATGGATTAACTCACTACATATCTTCACAGGATGATCACTAATCTAAATAAACTGAACATGTAATATGCTTAACATGATTTTGATCCATTCTTCTTCGTCGAACTCATAAAGTTCCTCCATTCACATCACACATAGGTTTTCCAGATGAGAAAACTCATCCTTCCATTTACCATCTTCTTTGATCATATATTTCATTTCCTTATAGATCTCAAAGTCTCCAAGCGAATCATACTTAAAATGGATGTATGCCATAATATCCTCAACATGTAGAACGTCATAGGGTATTTGTGAAAACATGCCTTCAGTATCATCTTCAATTGATTTACAAGGATGTTTATTAAACTTATACCTATGCCTTTCATTGATATCAAAGATCAATGGAGTATCCATAATCAAAGCTTTGCAAACACAAATACCTCTTTTTCTTTAATGAATATGTGAATTCACACTCGATCAATCATAAGGTGTCTTGGATTTTTGCTTGCTTCACTGATCTCCTTCAACTCTTCTTTGAATAGTGATTAGATATGTTCAAATGAATAGACTTATACTTCACCATGAAAGTATTGGCACAATTCCCAATAATCTTAACTATGCAAATGATCCAATCAATCATTAATCAAGTGATCACAAGATACAATGTATATAGTTTTTCGATCTTAGATAGGTGCTTCATATCAATCATCCATACTATCCATAAGCTCACAAAAGCTTATTCCACATAAACAGGGGTTGGATGGTTTTCTGTGTATTTCTCCAAAGACCCCCCTAAGGCCATGCTTGGACTTGTAGGTTGATGTAACAACATCAGGCGAGGGTTCAATAGCAACTATTGAATCTCCCTGAACCTTAGGCTCACTTGACTCCTTCACTTTCCAAACCTTACCACTTTCTTTCACAAATTTATTGTCAAACTCTTACATGTATTCTGCCATACTTTTTCCAACATCACTAACATTTTTATTTATTACAATAGATGGTGGTCTTCTGTTACCTGTAGATCCTTTATACCTGCAAAACTTTACTATATGTTCTTGATTGTTACACTTGTAGCATGTAGGAGGTTATCTGTTCTGATTAATCTGCAACTTGCAATACTTTGTGATGTGCCCAAAGTTATTGCACTTGTAACATGTGATCTTAGTTATTGTTTCTTCTCTAATGTAATCTTTCTTAGTGTAGGATTGATCAGGCTTTCTATTGTAACCACCTGAATTTGGTATGTTCCAACTATGGACCTTATTTTCCCTAAGTGTGATCATACCCTCGATTATGTCCAAACGACCTTGTTACTTCTTGGCATAATTCTTCAAATCAATTTAATGTCCTAGGTGATTTTTATCACTGAATTATATTAACTATTATAGCCATATGATTCAAATCAATTCAAACCAATTTAAATCAAATCAAATTCAAACATGGCTATAGTATTTAATCATAAAGGAATTAAATAAATCCCTAAATCAATTACCCACTTGCAAAATAACCCATTCCCCTAGCCTATTTAATTTAATTAAAATGGCTATAGTCCCCTAATTATTAAAAAGCAATTAAGTTGTTTAAATAATTAGATTCCTATTTTGAATGAATTAAATAAGTTTAATTCATTTATTAATATTCTCCTAAAACCCCAACCTAATCCTTCTCAACCACTTCTACCCTAGGTTCTAACCCTTCTCAACCCATTCACCCTTGCTAATCTAATCTTCAATCTAATTCTACCCTAACCCACCTCCTAATGTTGTCACATTCCATTAAGGAATGCTTAGCAACTCAACCCACTTGAGAAAGTCCACTTTCTCAAGCATGACTTTCTTAAGGTCCAACTTCTCAAGCCTTCCTCTTACACTCTCTCCATGCTTCTTTAAGGCTTTCATTAATGCCTTATTAATGAAAGTCTCTTAAGCCCATGTCTCCTCCATACCTTATTAATTCCCAAGGCATTTATAGCTCTTACATTTTCATTAATGGGTCTTTGAACTCATAAATGAACCTTGTCTCCCCTCTCTCTCCCATTATTCTATAAATAGGAGCCATTTTTTAGAGTAAAAGAGCCTTCATCTTAGATTACAAATGCATTTTTATGCTATTGATTTAATACTAGACTGACATTTCACTTCTTAAACCATGCTTTTACATTGTTATTACATTCATACTTAGAGCTAGAATGCATGCTTTATCATCTTTTTAGCTTGTTTTTAATCTAAAATCCTTCATACTAGGTTGTATATGTCACTGATTAGCAACATAATCTGAGGGCTATTATGTTACTAGTTACACTCCTCTTAGTTAGAAGGCAATAGGTCGATATTAGGTGGTTTTGTATGCTTATCTAACCATTTTGAACTAATGCAATGACTTATTGAGTGTTTGTGTCTTTCTTAACAGGTTCCCAAATACACACACACATTTCTGGCACCCACTGTGGGGCTCGATTTTTAATTTAGCCTCATTTTCTAATACTTTTTTGCCAATTTGCATGCTAAGGAATCTGTCACAGGATCATATTTAATCATTCAGGATCGCATCCCAGATATGCCATCACACCGAGGAAAAGTCGGATCGCATTCAGGATTTCCCGGGTCATTTCTGGTTTAGACTCGCATCTGGTTAGCAAGGGATTGCATTCAGTGTAAAAGATTGCATACAATATACTATGTCGCATTTAGTATAAATTTGGGCTCGCATCTAGTTGAAAAGTTTGAGTATCTTGTTTGCCTAACCCCTAACATTTCAACAAGTGGTGTTTGTGGTGTTTGACAGCTTAACAAGTATTTGCAGGTGTTTTTGGAGGTTTTCATGGAGTTGCACTAAAAACATACTAACATGGTTTTACAGGTTGCCAACCCCCATCTTGACTTCTATTTTACTTGTTTTCCAAACTTAAGACCATTTCTCCACTTGCTAAAACAACCAGATAATATGCTCTTTTCCTCTTGAGGAAAATCAGAATATCAGACGTTGTCTTATCATTTGTGATGAAATTGGGGGTAAATGAACAAGCAAACAAATCATCTAAATTTGGATTTAGTAATTGGACAATCAAATCACTAAATCATGTGGGTTAATTGAACAAGTTCAATCATATAATTGCTTTTGGAAATCAGAAATTGAACAACACAAATCATTAAATGATTGTGGTTAATTGAACAAGGTAAACTTTCCCTTTCAAGAATTATGTTTTCTTTAAATAGGAACAACTAACTCAAGCTTAACATAGCTTGAGGGAAAGAACCTTTGATTTAAGTGTTTTAGGAGAAAATGGCTTAGATTAGGAGAGTATGCTCTTCTTCTTCAGAAGAATCAGAAATCCAGACATCCAAAGCTCGCCAATCTTGGTTACCGATATTTAAACAGTAGAGGGCCTATCGATTGAGGAAAAAATCTCCCGGGAATGACCCAAGTGAGGACAGGTCTTACGCCGACCCTTCCAACTCACTATAAATAGTTGCTTCCTTGTAGGCCAAAGCCTCAGAAGACTGAACTGGTTTTGTTCTTAGAATTTTGACATCATTTCTTGAACATATCTGGGTATATGTGGAGAGGAGCCACTTTAATCTTGCTTGCGAGACTACATATATTCAGGTACTCATAGGGCTATACGCCTGAATTTTGCCTTGTGCAATTCTATGGGGGACAATTTTTAATGAATTGTCTAATAATCTACAACAACTTCAACTGAAAGAATTCTCGATTCATCCCTGAAAGGGTGATAATCTTTGTGCAAGGCAAAAAGTAATTGCCCCAAGACACTCATCATATTGTGCCCTCACTTGCATTTGGAGTCGGCTAATACAGTATCATGACTAGAGCCATTGCATGCATGGTGATGGCTATATTCTGATTAGCATTTGAGTGTGTACCTAAGTCAACAAGCAAAGATTTTCATCCTCCACCTAGAAAATAGGGAAAATGAGTGTTTGTTTCACCCTCTTAACAATGCAAAATTGTTTGACGTGTTCAAAAGGTCACTAAAAAGATAAGCTCCTTGAAACAATCAATAAAATTCAAACCCTGGAGTACAAGTGTTTTTCACACCTTACGACACCTCTTGATGCAATCTGGAAACAAGCAACTTCACGCACTTTGAAAATAGACTTTTCAGAACTGACAAAACCATCATAAGATCGCATCCTGAATTTCCTAGGTCGCATTTAGTATTTAGGATCGCATTTGATATCATTGAATCACATCTAGTTAGCATATAGTCGCATCCAAATTCTAGGATCGCATCTGGTATCATCAAAAGCTCACATCTGGGAGCTCGCATTCAGGACAGTGGGCACTTCTAGGAGTTTTTCTTAGGAAGTCTCAGTTGATTTAGGTACCCTTTTTGCTCTTTAGATGGTTCATGTTGTCTCTTCTAGTCTCCCTGCTATTATTTTCAAACACTTTCAAAATGTCCACCTTGCATGCTTAGTCAGTCTTTCACGATCAGTTCAATATGTGTGGTTTACCTATTTTATATCAACAACTTGGTTCCCAACTCACTATCAGGGCATTCTAACCCTCTGACGCTGGAATCATTTACATCCACCAACAACAAACAGTTACCTCTACCTAAACACACCCACTTGAATGATCTGAAATCCTTACTTGCACTATTGGGAAATGATACCAAAGTTGAGAAACAAACTTCACGGTTAACACAAGACGCAATCAGTACACAACTAAAGGATTAAAAGTGCCTCCTAAAACACCACACTTCCAAGGAGAAACTTCTCACAGTTCCCTTTTTATTCTAGATTCCCCTCAAATGGATAGCAATACTAATGAATAGCGTAAAGCTTTTGAGGGTTCTAATGATGGTAAACATGAAAGATCTGAAGGCACGAAAGAGGAAGAAGGACCCAAGTTTGAACATAATCTGTTTGGATCTGACAGTGAAGAGGAGATCCTTGAAGACGAATACAAAAAAATTAAACAAAGTAAACGGATCCACAAGCTATTGGAACGGATCATTAGTGATGATAAAGAAAAATACTTCCTTCATTTAGCATCCACAGGTGTCAAATTACCCAAGCATTATGACGTGGAAAAACTCAAAGAAAAGGAGGTACCAAACCCAATATCTATTCTCACTAAACAGCTCAATCTAATGCAAATTGAGCTCACCAACCTCAAATAGGAGAAGGAGAAACCTAAAACAAAATACTCTTTGGACACAATTTGTCCATTTCCTTTTGACAAGAGTATCACTATGGTCCCATTTCCTCCCAACGTGGCAAGGCCAAAGTATGACAAATATACGGGAGAAACTGATCCACATGACCACGTAAGAGAATTTTGTGCTCTAAGCATTGAGTACATGCAAGAACCCACATACCTCATGAGACTATTTTTAGGAAGTCTAGGAGGTAACGCCATGGAGTGGTTCTCAAAACTAAACCCTAACATCAAGACATTTGAGGAGTTGATCCAACGATTCATTCAACAATACTCCTACAACATCCAACATGATGTAACTATGATGGACCTATGTAACACCAAACAACGAACGGGAGAATCATTCACACATTTCCTCCAAAGATGGAGGAAGATTTTTGCATGATATTCAAGGGTCATTCCCAAAATGGAGAAGATGGAAATCTTCATTAACAATCTAGTGCCTGAATTGAGCTATCCTCTACAAATGCAAGACTCTCATAGCTTCGATAGGATGATTAAAAATGCCCTCTATTTTGAGGAATTCATGGTCAAAAGAGGAGAGATCACCCTTCAAAATGAAAACAAGACCAGTAACTCCAACTCCAAGCCTAAATGGTGGAAAAAAAAAATGTTGTTAATGACGGAGTGGTTGATGCCTCTAACATTAATCCTAAGACCGAGGCATTCAATCTAACTAATGGCATGCAAGCAAGAAAAGATGCTAAGGTAACACCTCCCATTCCCAAAACAAACAACGATAACAATAAGGAACGAACATGGACTTCAAAACCCCAAAGAACATTCACTCCTTTGGGGGAGCCTCTTGAGACTGTCTTGAAAACATTGGTGGACAACAAAGTTCTTACGATTCCCAATTCTAAACCATGGGAACCAATGGTCAAACCCAGGTGGTGGGATGATAACTCTTACTATGTCTTTCACAAAAATAAAGGACACAAGACTAACAATTGTCTCAAACTTAAACATGTCATCCAAGACCTCATTGAAGGAGGTGAGATCAAAGTAGATGGACATACTACCAATGAGGATCACACAACGTTCAACAAACCCTTTCCTAATTACAATCAAGGAGAGACATCTAAAGGGAAAGGTAATGAGGTGAACTACACCTATTCCAAAAATGACAATGTGATTAACATGCTTGACATTAAAATCAAATCCATCAATGTAATCACAATTAAAGGTGCCTCATCCCACTCAAATGCTATAACGCGGAGCCAAGCACATGTTACCATTAAAGGACCTCCGAAATAGACATCTACATCCAAGGTTCCTATTGTCACCATTCCTAAACCAGCAGCAAAACATGTGGTTACTATCCCTGGAGCAAAATATGACTTGATAGACCAATTGTAACGAACCTCTGCCAAAATTTCTATTTTTGAATTGCTCAAGATATCCACGGTACATAGGGAAATCCTAGAACAAGTCCTACATGCTGCTAATGTTCTGAAAGATATTGATATAGACAAGTTTCAAGTGATGGTCAATCACATCTTAGCACCACATTACCTATCCTTTTCTGAAGAGGATGACAAGTCATTGACACATCCACACAATCAACCCCTCCATATCGAAGTCCTCATTCATAAATCCCGTGTTAGATGCGTGTTGATAGATGGAGGTGCAGGATTGAATATTTGTACACTGGGTTTATTCAGGAGGCTAGGTCTCTCAGAACAAACAATTGACACTAGAAACAAGATAACCATCAAAGCTTATGATGAGGAAGAAAGATCCTCTAGAGGTATTATTTGTCTACCTATCAGGGTCAGACCAATTGAGAGGAATGTCATATGTCAGGTGCTGGATCTACCTTTGGCCTACAATATTCTACTAAGGAGACCATGGATTCATGAAATGCAAGCTGTACCGTCCACTTATCACTAATGCATAAAATTCCCACATAATGGGGTGGAAGTAACGATTCCTGTAGATGCTAACTACACTTGCAACAATATCAAAGCAGGTAGCATGATCCCACACAACAAAGAAGCTATGGATGCAGTTGCTCCTGAAACTACCAAAGACATGGTTATGAAGGGTTTTAGAAAAACCTTGAAACTTGAAGAGACAGGTATGGGAGAGTACAAGCTGGACCTAACTCCCTCACTGACAGAACTTCCAATATCACCAAGATCCTATGGAAAACCCTCATCAACATTCACACCACTAGCATTTAAAGAGCCAAAAGTACACAAGGCAACTGGCATGATAAAGGCATCCACATCTTCTTCCGATAACATAGAAGAACAGGCAGTCTTGGATTGGCTTTACAGAGGTGAACCGGTGGAATCTGAGGTCAAACATGTAAAGATATCCCCGAAACAGTATGGAAAGGGATATGATTTCCTCACACAAATGGGTTACAAAGGAAAAGGACCTCTAAATGACACAGGACGAGGGATTGTTGAACCTATACCCATGGAGTTTTGCAATAACAGAGATAAAATAGGACTTGGGTTTAAAGCTAAAATTGATAAACCTGCTTCTAAAGAGAGTCCACCTTCTGAGACAGGGAGCGACAAAACAGATGAGATAGTACTAGAACCATGGCCTTATGAGAGATTATTACATATTGGTACAGAGAATCCTAAATATCAAGGAGAATGCTATGTACCCAGCTTTGAGGTACCACAGGATCTTCACACTCCTTTGCTAGAATAACCTCCCATTCAAGAGGTAGGAGACACCATAGCAACAATCACTCAAGAGACACCCCGGCCACAAAATTTACATCCTAATTAGGGGCAATTAGTCACAATTTCCCATGTCCTTGATCTACCTCACTTTGATCTACAAGAGGCTAATCGAGTACATCAGATAAACATTGTTGAATACTTAAATAGGTCTGATGATGAGGTCACAGACTCTCATGACTATGAATGGGATCGACTATCTATTGCCTCTAAAGATATTGGAGTGGATACAATTCACATGTTTGCAGCTCCCTCATCTCCTAGTAAATGATCTAACACTCCTCTAAATGATATTGATCCTCATAAAGCAAAAGAAGAGTTCATTCTCCCAATCATGGATGAAAATACGAGTGAATCCATAAGTCTAGAAGAACTCCATAGGCTGCAAGCAAGAAGCCTCCTTTTACAGAGAGATAATGATGAGACTTCTACTGACAAGTCACTAGAGTTTGGTCCACATACGACTGACAATGACCATTTTAATGATGATCTCGCTCTTATTGATCTAAATATCGAAGAAACTAACTTAATAGACCATGTCATGTCGGTTAATAGTCTTGATACTAACACAATGTTGTCCTTCCCAGAATTTGACTCTCTAACATTGATACATCCAGACCTCATTGATTGGACTGAAACGGATCCTACTCCTATCCTCAACTTTTCCAATGACCACTCCCTAGCTTGCTATCTCAATGCTTGTGAACCATACCCTTCTTCCACCAATTCAAGGAGCGAGAACATGTCACAGGAGGATATCAAGTTTCTTAGTCACAAACTGAAAAATAAAAAGAAAAAATGGACTGATGGTGAAAACCACTCTGTGACAGTATCAGATCCCAAAATAGTAAAGAAAAAAGATGTATCCAATGGTGAAAACCTCTCATAGGTGCTAAAGGATGAGACTCTTGATATCCTCCCTGAACACTTTCAGGAAAGATCTTTGGTATTGATTGAACCAACACAGCCAGTAAACTTGGGCACTGTTGAAAATCCTCAAATAGTTCATCTGGCACAGTCTTTATCAGAAGAAGAGAAAGTATAATTCACAGAGTTCCTGAAAGAGAAGAAGATCAATTTTGCATGGTCTTACACTGATATGCCAGGGCTAGATCCTAATCTCATTATGCACCACTTATCTATAGCTCCTGGGATTAAGCCCATGAAACAAAAACTTAGAAAGATGCATCCTCATGTTGCATTACTGGTAAAGACGAAGCTAGAAAAGTTGTTGAAAGCCGGATTTAATCGAGTTATTGCCTATGCAGCGTGGATCTCCAATGTGGTCCCTATTTCTAAATCAGATAAATCTATCAGGATCTATACAGACTTCAGAGACCTAAACAAAGCATGTCCAAAAGATGACTTCCCTCTGCCAAACATTGGCACGATCATCGATCTTACAACAGGCTTTCAAATGTATTCATTAATGGATGGATTCTCGGGCTATAATCAAATCAAGATCGCCCCTGAGGATCAAGAGAAAATTACATTCACATGTGCATGGGGCACCTTTTGCTAGAATGTCATGCCTTTCAGGATAAAGAATGTCGGCGCAACATATCAAAGGGCCATGACAACAATATTCCATGACACGATGCACAAAAACATGGAGGACTATGTCGATGACACATTGGCTAAATCTAAAGAAAGAAGTACTCACATTACTGACCTTAGAAAGATCTTGGATCAAATGGAATAGTTCCAACTCAGGCTCAACCCAAAGAAATGTGCTTTTGGGGTTCAATCAGGGAAGCTCCTAGGATTCATTGTATCAACAAAGGGAATCGAGGTAGATCCTACAAAGGTAAAAGCTATTCTAGAGATGGCTCCTCCATGTAACATCAGTCAAATGAGGATGCTACAAGGGAGACTCCAGTCCATCAGGAGATTCATGTCCCAACTTGCCGATAGGGCACAACCCTTTACTAAGCTACTACATAAAGGGGTTACCTTCAAATGGGATGAACACTGTGAAGCAAACTTCAAAGAATTAAAGGGATACTTGGTTGCTCCACCTATTCTTATGGCGCCTATTCATGGAAAACCCTTAATCCTATACATTTTAGCTACCACTACATCCCTAGGAGTATTAATGGCGGAAGAAGATGAAATAAAGAAAGAACGAGCTATCTACTATATTAGTAGAACACTAGTCACTTATGAGCTCAATTATAGCATTATTGAAAAAGCATGCTTAGCAGTCATCTTCGCATCACAAAAATTGAGACATTACATGCTCTCTCATACAGTGAAGCTCATTGCTAAGATTGATCCTCTGAAGTATCTTTTGAGCAGAACAACATTGACAGGACGTTTGGTAAAATGGGTCCTGATTCTAAGTGAGTTTGACATTGAATATGTAGAACGGAGAGCTATCAAAGGATAGGTACTTGCAGATCAATTAGCTAATTCACCACTCTAGGATGATGAACCTCTACTAATTGAATTCCCTGATGAAACAATTATGCATCTCACTAAACATCCATGGAAGATGTACTTTGATGGGTCATTTACTCAACAAGGATCTGGAGTAGAAGTCCTCTTCATAACTCCACAAGGATACAAGATTCCTAAATCTTACAAATTGATGTTTCCATGCACCAACAATATCTCAGAATATGAAGCATTGGTAAACGGTCTCAAGCTAGCTATGGAGTGGAAGATCATTGAGTTACACATGTACGGTGACTCCCAACTAATTATCAATCAAATCAATGGGGAGTATCAAACGAAAAATGAAAAGTTGATGCCCTACAAACAACTAGTTGATGATCTAAAGAAGTACTTTGTCTTCATCACCTTCCAACAGATACCAAGATTAGAGAACAAAGTCGTGGATGCTATGGCTACCTTGGCATCCATGTTACAATTGGAGGAACGTCAATTCTACTATGCTAACCCTGAATACCAGATAATATGTACCTTGAATACCCCACATTAATCTCGGTATGCCAGTATCATTGCTTACCTTTCTGACCAAACCATTCTCGCCAATCTATCAAGGAATGATAAAAGATCCCTGATTAGGATAGCATCGCATTACGTACTCATAACTAACAACCTATATCGACACGGTCTTGACGGTACACTTCTTCGGTGTTTAGAACTCAAAGAGTCCGATCTAGCATTAAAAGATGTCCACAAAGGTGTATGTGGATCACACTCAAATGACTTTTCATTAGCCAAGAAACTGCTCAAAGTGGGCTATTATTGGCCTACCATGGAGAAAGATGCTATTCAATTTTCAAAAGCATGCTTTAAATGCTAGACACGTGGAAACCTTATCCATGCTCCTGCCAGAGAAATTATACCTTTCATAACACATTCGCCATTTCAGCAATGGGCCTTTGACTTGGTTGGACAAATATATCCCAACTCTTCAAATGGACACAAGTTTATCATTACAGCCACTGAGTATTTTACAAAGTGGGTCAAAGCCGTGCCGCTAATCAAAGCCACTGGCAAACAGGTGGTTGTGTTCATTCTGAACTACATTATTTGTAGATATGGGATACCCTCTTCAATTGTAACAGACAATGGGGGCCAATTTAAAAATCAAGACATTGATGACCTTTGTGAATAGTTCCATATTACTCAACATTGTTCCTCAATCTATTATCCTCAAGGTAACAGATAGGCTGAGGCATCAAACAAGAATATTCTCAAAATCCTACACAGAACTATGAGCAAGTCTGGCAGAGACTGGCATCTACAACTAAATTCAGCACTATGGGCCTACAGAACAAGCATCAGAACACCAACTGGAGCCATGCCACTTGCTTTAGTCTATGGCGTTGAGGCAGTACTACCTATTAAGGTTGAAATCCCATCTTTGCAAATATCTTTACAAGGAATGGTTACTGATGAGCAGTACCGCATTGATCGGGTAAATTCTCTAGACCTACTAGATGAGCGCAGGCAACAAGCGTTCGATCACCTCAAAGTGTATCAAGCACGTATGTCCAAAGGTTACAACAAAAAGGTCAAACCGCGCAAATTTGAAGTAGGAGATCTCATTCTCAAGGAGAATCCTAAAAATTAGCCTAACAGGGAGCAGAAAGGAAAGTTTGAACCTAACTGGCTGGGACCTTATGTTATCACTGCTACCTTTGGGACTGGATCTTATCAGTTAGCTACACCTGAGGGAGACGTTCTTCTGGATCCTATCAACACTCTATGTTTGAAGCGGTTCTACGCTTAATGTTTGGCTAGCAGAGCCTGTACAACAAAAAGTTCTCGCAAAAATACCAAAAACATTCAGAAAATTGATCTTGAAGAAATCTAAAAACAATGGAAAAAGTCCTACAGAAAAAGGGTATCCTTGGTGAAAACCTGGTAAACAGGCACCTTGATACTATCAAAAACATTAAAAAAAAAGCAAAAATAGCAAAAAAATTGAAAAAGAGAAAAGTGCCTTGATGAGCACCTGGTAAAACAGGCATCTTGGTAGCAAAAAGAAAGAAAAAGGTCTTGGCAAGTGGTGAAAACTTGGCAATCAGGCGTCACTTGTGTTCTGCGCTCCATCTATCAATGCACTACTGATACTAGGCCTTCATAATTTTGCCTGTGCTCATACGCTGACTTCATTTCCTAAATGACTATCTTATCCTCGCTTGGGATTTGTCTATCTTTATGTCTTAGGAATAGGTCATTCTACACTGGGGGCATCTTTGCTGACATAGTCGGTTGCGGTTGCTAGGTTGCTCTAGGATGGTTTGCCTCACGAACACGATGTTACTTGATACATGCACAACAATGTCACTTTCAAAACAAGGGTGTCTTTTCAAACATCACATATCTAGACATGACATTGACATTAACGGAGTTCCTACGAGGCTATATTGGGTCACAAACATGAATGGATTATCCTATCAATACACAAACATGGAACACCATATTGCTTATATTCTGATTTTCTGATTGATGAATCTTTACTGTGTTTGACAGATGATTGAACAAGTACTACTTAAACACACAGTTTGATAATGGTTTGATTATGATTCTTTAATGTCCTGATGATGTTTTCAACTAGGGGCATCTAAGTAATTATACATTTTATTGGATTGATTCACAATTAATAAATTATTATGTCTTCTTAGTTACTCAATGACAGCTGCGCAAAGACAAAGAGTCACAAGGATAGGGGACAATGTTTTCTTAAGTTTCTGCGTATGGTGATTATTTCAAATGATCCTATAAATTTCACCTAACTTGGATGTTTATGGTAAGAGCTGCTACTATGGGTGGATAGCCGCATATATCTCAATCTTTGTTATGAGTAAACTATGGTGAGTTTGAAACAATTTCCTTGTCTGTTTTCTAATCCAGATTCTCACTAAGGTATACGAATCATAATGTACCCAAGGATATGAATTTTCAAGGTCATTGCGGGTTCAATATCTTGCCTTACTCAGAATCTGGTATATTAAAAGGAAGGTGACTATTTTTATCCTGGCTTTTATGCCTTGATGCCTAAGTCTATTTCTGACATTTCAATAAAATATAGTACTCATACTTTCATAATATCAGTGGGTATTAGTGATGGTTGTACTATCTGATGGTATCCATTCTAAAAAGTGCCCAATGATGATAAAAATGTTGCAATATTTGCTAATCAGTGACAAAGTCCTAAGAGTTTGCATATAGCTGCATTTAGAGATTGCATGATGCATTTTTGAAAGAAAAACATAAGGATTTGAGCTCAAACTCCTTTCTATTTATAATTCATTTGAAATCTAAGTTTATTACTAATACCCATGCTTCTCAAAATCTTTGATCTATAGGGAACAAAATCGAACTCATATTTTCAATGTGATTAACTTGGTACTTGTGTGTTTACTCTTAAACACACCCCCACTCCTTCACTGCTTCTACTCCGTTCTTTCTTGCCCTAACTGCTTCTTGCAAGTAATATGTTTGTTCAACTAAGGGATTTTATTCTTTTCCTTCGATTTCATTCCCGAGGGGGCATGATCACACTATCATCAATTAAAATTTTGCTCGAAACTACATTAAAAATGACTTCGTTATCAAACAAACTAGGGGCATAACAGTTTCCTTGTCTAAAGTCAGAACTGTTGGATATAAAGATTTGGTTCTTATGAGCTGGATATCTTATGTTTCCTCATTTTAAAAGATTTGTATTAAGCTCCTGGCAGCTTCATACCGACTCTTTGAATGGCAACCAAGTTTAGAATCAGTATTATCAATTTTGGACGACAACCAAGTTCAGAATTGATATCTTTGAAATCTTTTATTGATTTTTGGATGACAACCAAGTTCAAAATCACCAAGTTCAAAATTGATATCTTTGAAATCTTTTATTGATCTTTGGATGACAACCAAGTTCAAAATCAATTCTATCAGTTTTTTTTGATCAAGTGCGAGACTAATCTCATCAACATTTTGTTTGACAACCAAGAATGAGATTCTCAATCTTTTCTGAAGTCAAAATCAAAAACTTTCTTTGAATCAATGTGCTGCTCACACATCAATTCAAAGAGGGGCAAATGTAACCACCTAAATTTGGTTTGTTCCAACTATGGACCCTATTTGCCCTAAGTGTGATCATACCCTCAATTATGTCCAAACGACCCTGTTACTGCTTGGCATAATTCTTCAAATCAATTTAATGTCCTAGGTGATTTTTATCACTGAATTATATTAACTATTATAGCCATATGATTCAAATCAATTCAAACCAATTTAAATCAAATCAAATTCAAACATGGCTATAGTATTTAATCATAAAGGAATTAAATAAATCCCTAAATCAATTACCCACTTGCAAAATAACCCATTCCCCTAGCCTATTTAATTTAATTAAAATGGCTATAGTCCCCTAATTATTAAAAAGCAATTAAGTTGTTTAAATAATTAGATTCCTATTTTGAATGAATTAAATAAGTTTAATTCATTTATTAATATTCTCCTAAAACCCCAACCTAATCCTTCTCAACCACTTCTACCCTAGGTTCTAACCCTTCTCAACCCATTCACCCTTGCTAATCTAATCTTCAATCTAATTCTACCCTAACCCACCTCCTAATGTTGTCACATTCCATTAAGGAATGCTTAGCAACTCAACCCACTTGAGAAAGTCCACTTTCTCAAGCATGACTTTCTTAAGGTCCAACTTCTCAAGCCTTCCTCTTACACTCTCTCCATGCTTCTTTAAGGCTTTCATTAATGCCTTATTAATGAAAGTCTCTTAAGCCCATGTCTCCTCCATACCTTATTAATTCCCAAGGCATTTATAGCTCTTACATTTTCATTAATGGGTCTTTGAACTCATAAATGAACCTTGTCTCCCCTCTCTCTCCCATTATTCTATAAATAGGAGCCATTTTTTAGAGTAAAAGAGCCTTCATCTTAGATTACAAATGCATTTTTATGCTATTGATTTAATACTAGACTGACATTTCACTTCTTAAACCATGCTTTTACATTGTTATTACATTCATACTTAGAGCTAGAATGCATGCTTTATCATCTTTTTAGCTTGTTTTTAATCTAAAATCCTTCATACTAGGTTGTATATGTCACTGATTAGCAACATAATCTGAGGGCTATTATGTTACTAGTTACACTC
>MU225301.1:117764-135023 GCA_018584345.1 Thuja plicata | reverse complement strand
TGTCTCCTTTAGGTTTATGTCTCTCTCTCTCTCTCTCTCTCTCTCTCTCTCTCTCTCTCTCTCTCTCTCTCTCTCTCTCTGTGTGTGTTCATCAATCTTGTCAATGCCTACATGAAGTTTTTCAATGTGTTTCTTAGCCTCAACAAGTTCTCCTTTTATGATTTGGTTGTATTTTTCTAATTCATGATACTTGGTTCTGTAGTCATCAAGTTCAATTTGCATCTTTCCCATCTGAACATTTTCATTCTTTAGGATTTCTTCAATTTTGGTTCTTCCATCTTTTTCTTCCTGAATTTCCTTAGCCATCATAATAGAAGTAGTTTCATGATCCTACTTAAATGCATCTTTTTCTTCTTCAAGTTGTTTGACCTTATTAGATGAATAATTATATGAATCCTCTTTTATCTTTTCTATAAGATCTTTCCTTTGATTCCTGGAAAGTTCAAGTTGTTCCTTAAGTTTCCCGATGAAACCTTATGTTCTTCTTAATCTGACTTTCTAATCACCATTTTTCAGCTTTAGCCTTATCAAGGTCTTCAAGTGTTGCTTCAAAGTTTTCTTCCAAACTATCTGAATCCATCTGGATCTCCCTTAAGTTGCTAGACTTTCTCTCCAAGGGTCATAAGATCTGATACCAATTGTTAGGATTAGGTAATACTGAGAGGGGGGGGGGTGAATCAGTATTACAACACTTTAAATTCAAACTTAATAACTTCCAACTTAACCATAAAATTGTTGAAATGAAAAGAACACACACATAAAGAAGATAACCATAACATCATGATTTTGTTCATGAGGAAACCTTGGCCAAGGGAAAACCCCAGTGGTGATGATACCCACAAATTATGCACTAAAAGTATAGTGTCCCTATTAGGGGACCTAGCCCTGTTAGGAGATGAATAGTATATTAGAATTTCCTTGTTAAAGGAATAGAAAACCCTTTTAGGGGTATGCAATGAGCACACTACTCATACAATCAGAAAAACTATTATGTTACAATGCTTTACCAAAAGTGAACCGTAAAAGCATCTTCTATGCTCAAGTAGTCCCAATTATAGCTTTCATCAACTTCTGTCTCATTTTGACATCACAATGCATCTAGACATTCCATACATATAATCTTATCTCAAAACATCTTCATATATACTTGATTTCATAATTAGTCAGCTCTTAAGAACATTACCAAATGTGTCCAACACTTATCTAATTGTCAAATCCTTATTCGACGATCATACTATAATAAAAATGGGGTAGGATCTAATCCAAATCCAACTTAGCACTTCTAGATTCCATGTTATACTTCCTTAATCATCGTGACCATTCATCTGCTTTGTTTCACTGCTATACTATCTTTGCATGACTTCAATAGGTTGTAACTCTACGAAATGAAGTCCAAAACAGAAGTGACCTTCACTGAAGGTCTACCATATCCAAAAATACCTTCATTTAAGCTTGCATAACTTATTTCACCATATATAGTGTTTGCTGATCAGAATTGTATGACTTTACCCAGTAAACTGCTTCCTGGACTTAGTCAATTTTGTCAAATTGAATATCAAAACTGAGTTTCTTTTCAAGTGATCATACACAAGAGTAGTGTTGGCACCTAAGAAGAGTGGAGAATGGAAAATGTGTACTAATTCAAGAGCTATTAAAAAGATAATAGTTATGGATGATATAATGGATTATTTGAGTGGAGCAAAATATTTTACCAAGATTGACTTGAAGAGTGGATATCATCATATCAAAATTAGAGAAGGTGATGAATGTAAGACTACTTTCAAGACAAAAGAAGGTTTGTATGAATGGTTGGTTATGCCTTTTGGTTTAACTAATGCATTGAGTACTTTTATGAGGTTAATGAATGAGGTTATGAAGAAATTCTTGATTAAATTTAGGATTGTGTACTTCGATGACATTCTGATATTCAGTAAGACTAGAGAAGATCATTTATTTCACATTAGACAAGTATTGCAGAGATTGAAAGAGGAAAAACTGTTGATTAATTTGAAAAAGTGTTATTTCGTGAAAGAAGAACTTGTGTATTTAGGATTTGTGATTTCAACTGATGGTTTGAAAATGGATCCTGAGAAGGTTGAATCTATACTTGATTGGCCTACACTTGAGAATGTCGGTGAGGTAAGATCATTTCATGGATTAGCAAGTTTTAACCAAAATTTTATCAAAATTTTTAGTTTAATTTACAATGCTATGACTGAGACAATGAGAGGAGATAAGAGAGAATTCAAGTAGACACATGGATCTGATAAGAGTTTTGAGACTTTGAAACAAAAGGTTGCTAAATTGCCTTTGTTATCCTTACCTAATTTCAATAAGGTATTCCAAGTTGAATGTGATGCAAGTGGTAGTGCAATAGGAGTTGTGTTGCATCAAGAAGGTAAACCCATTTCTTTCTTTAGTGAGAATTTGAATGATGCTAAAAGGAAATATTCTCTGTATGATCAAGAATTCTATGCTATTATTCAAGCCCTGAAGAAATGGAGACGTTATTTGACTCTGAGTGAATTTGTGTTGTATACTAATCATAAGGTTTTACAGTATTTGGGTAGTCAGAATAAGTTGAATCAGAGATATATGAAATGGGTTGAGTATTTGCAGAATTTCACATTTGTGATAAAACATAAGAGTGGAGTATCCAACTGAGTTGTTGATGCATTGAGTAGAAGATGATCTTTGTTGACTGAAATGAGAATTGAGGTTATTGGTTTTAACGATATGAAGAATTTATATGAAACTGACCCTGATTTTTCAGAGTCATGGAGAATGTGCAGAGAACCTATTCCAGATCAACCAAGTAGGTTTGAAGACTATTTCATTCAAGAAGATATGTTGTTCAAAGGAATTTAGTTATGTATACTGGGAAGATCAATGAGAACTAATTTGATAAAGGAGAAGCATAGTAGTGGTTTGGTTGGATATTTTGGCATTGATAAGACATTGAGTTTACTTAAGGAAAGGCATTTTTGGCCTCAGTTGTATAAAGATGTTCAGAAATTTGTGAAGAGTTGTGGAGTTTGTCTAGTTGCAAAAGGAGTAAGTGAGAATATTGGATTGTATACACCGATTTCTATTACTGAGAAACCTTGGAGTGATATCAACATGGATTTTGTTCTTGGCTTACCGAGGACAACAAAAGGTAATGATTCCATATTTGTGGTTGTAGATAGATTTTCCAAGATGAAACATTTCATACCGTGTAGGAAAATATTAGATGCAGTGCATATAGCAGATCTTTTCTTCTAGGAGATTGTCAGATTACATGGATTATCGAGGAGTATCATCTCTGATCGAGACAATAAGTTTGTTGGATAGATTTGGAAAACTCTTTGGAAGAAGTTGGACACCGAGTTGAAGTATATTTCTACATTTCATCCATAGATTGATGGACAAACAAAGGTTGTAAACAAAAGTTTGGGTAACCTGTTGAGTTGCTTAGTTGGAGACAAACCGAGTGATTGGGATTTGATGTTAGCACAAGAAGAGTTTGCATATACTAATTAAGTGAATAGGAGTACTGGAAAGATGATTTTTCATATTGTTACTGGCATACAACCAAGAGGTATACCAGACTTGAGAGATATTGCTAGAGAAGACAAGAGGAGTGCTGAAGGAGAAGAATTTGCTGAGTTTATGAAGTCATTGCATGAGGCAGTGAAACATAAGTTGGAGCAAAGTAATAAAAAATACAAGGATAGTGTAGATAGGTTTAAGAAGACATCAGATTTTTGAGGTTGGTGATTAAGTGATGGTTCATTTGAAGAAAGGCAGATTTATTGTTGGAACTTATAGTAAATTGAAGATGAATAAATTTGGTCCCTGCAAGATATTGAGGAAGTTTGACAGTGGAAATGCCTATGAAGTAGAGTTACCCGATGACATGGACATATCACCTATATTCAATATTTTAGATTTGTATGAGTATCATGAACCTGATGAAGAAGTGACAGTTCTTAGTGATTATCCTAAGAAAGAGATAGAAGATGTTGAACATATTTTGGAACAAAGAATTGGGAGAAGCACAAGAGGAAAGGATTACATGGAATACTTGGTAAAGTGGAAGAAAAAACCAATTGAAGACTCTACATGGGTTTCTCAATCTGAGTTGGATTCAACTCATGTTATATCTCACTCATGATTCATAGAATCATTTATTTTCAACCCTAGGTGTCTGATGGAGGAGCATCTTGGGTTCATGGCAATCCCGTGTCAACCAAAAATATGTTTTCTTTTGAGCTAAGTAACTTGCTAGAGACTTTTGGTAAAGTGCTTGGTAACTATTCTGGAGTTCTTAGTTGAAGGTTCTTATCTCAGTTCACCATCGAACTCGGTTACTATTCTTGGCCTGGTTTCACCAAACGGTCTCAATGGTTATTTCTGTTTGCTCGGTGGTTTCCCGTTTCCTGTCTAGTCGAGTGAGTTTTGTTTTGTAGGATCTTCAGGCCGACATGTGCAGTTAATTTTGGTCATGATATTTAATGTTGGGATTGCTCATTGGGAAACATGTGGACCTAAATCTGGGTTGTTTCTTTCTCCAATGTTGGATCTTGAGGATCTTTTGGGCCAAACTTTTCGATAACCTCTTGTATAAATGTAATGATCTGTTCTTAGGTTGAGGGTAGAAAATTTAGGAAGAAAAACCTAGAGATTGTGGATCTCGCATGTATGAGGACTATTCCACAATAGATTTTGAATGTGTTGGTCGTAACTGGGAAGGCCTTACAACCCAACATGTATGAAGCTTGATGAATAAATCTAAAGTATATGTATTCCTTCTCTCCTTCTCTGTGTTTGAGCTTTCGAGTTGTGATTCTACAAGTAGGTTTGGTATTTGGGAGTGCCTTTGGCACCAGGTACTAACTCTCCTTGCGTCAATAAACTTGTCAACTAGTTTGACCCTTTTCTCATAAAGAGTAGCTTGTAGTTTTTTGCTCATAACTTGCTCATACCGTATCGAAATTGTGCAAATGATATATCGTTGGATAGATGATTTTGTGCCTGATTTAGTGGTGTAGCTGGGGTTTTCTGATTTTTTCATTTTTTTAGGGTTTTATGCCAGCCAAAGTTAGAAGTTATTTTTTGCCTTCCCGGGGCCATAACTTGTGCATCTGGACTCCATTTTTCAAAAATGAATAGGTGTTAGAAATGTGTTTCAATGCTCTTTCTAGATCTGTAGTCAATTTCATTAGAATTTTCACTCGGTACACAAAGGTCAGGCATTAGTATTTTTTTGTGTACTTTCCAACTTTTAGATTTGTGCTAGGGTTTGTGTTCTTGTATTTTTTTTTTGGGGGGGTATGTTTTCCTCTATTTCACATGGCAGACCCTTGCTCTATTGAGCGGCTTACTCCGCACAATTATCACACCTGGAAGGAAAAAGACCATAAATATCCTTGAAATATGCTATGAGAGGGCACACTAAAACAAGGGCCCAACAAGGAATATGAAATTATAATGGGTTACAATTTACAACACTACAAAAATGTTATTTATCAACCTTGAATAGAGTGATTTTTGCAAAGATAATTTGGTATTCTTAAGTAGCGTTATTTTAGTAGATGACTTAACCATGGATCTATAAAAATTTAAGGTGATTATTGAGTTGAGTTTACTCCTCAATGTATCATAGAGATGAAGAGCTTCCATGGGTTGGTCAATGTTGATAAGGGATCCATTATAAATTTTAGTAGTATCAATGCACACTTGAATAATTCCATATGGGGTAAACTCTTTAGTTGGACAAAGGTAGCATATGTTAACTGTGAATATCTCAAAAGAAGCTCCAATTCTTTCTATACCAAACATTGATAAAGTTTTTGCAGTTGAGTGTGATGCTTTAAGAACAACTATTAGAGGAGCACTAAGCCAAGAAGGTAAATACGTTCCCTTTATTTATCATAAAGTTAACTTATAATATAGCCTATGAGCATGCTTTCCAAAACCTTTCCTCCCCTAAGACACTGTGATGCCTTGATTCCCTTTGATCATCCTATGCACAACCCAAGGGAGGAAGTTAATCTTAAATAGATGAAATTGAACAAACATGATGAATCTATTTGGATTAGAGATCCTATTTTGACTAATCTGGATGAAGAAGATACTCTTCATGATGATTTCAATGTTTCTAATGCAAATTATGTTCATGATAGTGATTTTGATGATATGTATGAGCTTATTGATGTTAATCATGATTTTCCAGCTAGATTATCAAAACAATTATCTTTTGATCCTAGTGACAAACAAAGTGATACATCCTTAGAGCATGGTCCTTGTTTGGAATTGGCTATTGTTCCATCTATCATGTTTCATGTTTCTCCTCTTTCCTATTTCCCATCTTCCCTAAATAATACAAACCGAGATGGGGGTAGGTGATATTATTGATTAGCTCTTATTTTACGATGAATTCCTTTATGCTTGCTTGTTGTAATGTTCTTCCCCCGTAATTGTGCTACATGTTATATGTTTTGTTTAGATTTATTTAGGTGGCCTTTGTGGCTCTATTGGTGTAAGGTGATAAAGGAATTGACTCGTCGTGACATTCCTTTATTTGTATCTCATTTCTTTTATATGTCGAATACATGTTATGTTGTAATCATTCCAAAATTGAATAAAATATCTTAAGATGTCACCATCCTCAACCCAAAAAAAATTTAGAAAAGGAGATGACCTAGAGATAAGGCAACTCTTCTTACCTATGAAAATATTAGTAGAGGAGCCCTATCCTTATAAGACTCATTTATAAAACAACTTGAGTTCTGACCATTGGCTTATACAAGTGACCCAAAAGAGTCACTTCACAACCTCTAAATATGCCATGGTAGTATGTTAATGACCTTCAAACATGTCAAGTGTCACCATTGAAAAGTTTAACATCATTGGTAGAAGACCCCTCTATAGAATCAATTGACTAACAACCATTGAATAACACAAGAGACTCAAAAGAATAACTTGTCAAATGAATGAACAAATGAAGGAATTTTAATGATGTCCACATAACCAAGCAATCTAAGGGAACAAAAGACATAACATTAACACGTTTTCTCATTTATTTCTATTTCGATTCTTTTACTATACTCTTGACCAAGAAGCTTCCTACTCTGTGAAAACTTGTCTCCTCAAAATACTTCTTTAGACTATCCACCTTCAAAATATTTTCAAACTATTTAGAAATATTTCATATAATACATGTTCTATAATGATGTACCCCACAATGAAGCACCCCTCATTTTCACTAAGTCTTTACTACAAAATACACAAGTTCTTTTCCCCACCTTTCTTTCCCGAATGAATCCACGGAGAGTTACTTGACCTCCAAACATGCAGGGGAGCCACCATTCAAAGGCTTGACATCATTGTTAATGGGAAAAACCAGAGAACCACCATTTGAATTCGCACCATCACACAATGCTCCTGAATTATTGCCTCTGGGCACATCATAACCGACCCTTCCAACTATGTCTCGATCCAAAGAAGTCGACACCCGGTCCTTTTAGCATTCCTTAGAAGGTAGCCCTTGCGAACTCTCCTTTGCAAAGTAAAGGTGGGCTCCTCCCAAACCTCTGCAACATGATGACTCGATGGAGTTTTTCGGGCTGCAGAAGAAGCACCCCAAATGCTGGCAATCTGTTGGTTAATTATATTGATATGTGGGATTTTTATCGATTGGTAGTGATCCAAAAATTGTTAAGGAATCTGAATCTGAAGATATTATAAAACTAAGATGCTATAGATAGTTGATATTCACTGTAGAATACAATAGCCGTAGTTATTGATTGATTTTACAATGAATATCAACTATTTATATTGAATCGAAAGTGCATCAAACATGAGCAGTCATAACTTATCGTAAATGACTGTTGATAAAATAACATGCGGTTTGCTTAACATATTTTCTGATTGGTATAACCGACAGTATATAAGAAAGGTATTTGAACAGTCACGATACTTATCGTGACTGTCATATATGAACAGTCACGATATTATCGCGACTGTCATATATGTCAATCACGATAAGTATCGTGACTTATATTTATGTTAAGCTATGTTATTACATTAAACAGTCGATTCAATATTATTTGTTATGTGATATATATATATATATATCATGATTTTGTTTGATATATTATATATTTAATTTAATATATATTCTATATCCCATTATATATATATATGTATATATATATATGTATATATATATATGTATATATATATGTGTATATATATATATATATATATATGTATATATATATATATATGTATATATATATATATATTGTTATGTCATTTAGTAAACACAAACGAACAATATTTTAACATTCCCTCTTGAGAGAGAGTTTACCAATTTAGTAGAATTTTCATATCATGATATTTGACTCAATCCAAAATGTCATACCATGATAATTTATCACTCATAATAACAATATACATATTTAAGATGTCCGGACCAATCCGACTCAACCCCTTTCGGGAGTCTATCTTAATAATTGTTACACAACAAGTGATAATCTCAGTAACAAGATGTCCAGACCAATCCGGCTCAACCCCTTTCGGGAGTCTATCTTGAAACCTGGTTTCTATTGTCAAGATCGTCACCCTGAAATAGAACCGATAAAAAGAAGATCGTCATCTTCACAAATTTGAAATATTTCAATAATAATTATATATATATTCATGAACAAAGTGTACATTATATTTGGATTAAACCAATTTTCTTTCTGAAGAATTCTATCTTCACCCTTGCAAGAGATTTAGTGAAGATATCAGCATTTTGTTCTTCAGTGCTGATGTAGACTAGTTTAATGATTTTCCTGTTTACCATATCTCTTACATAGTGATATGGAATCTCTATGTGTTTTGACCGATTGTGAAAAACAAGATTTACAGAGAGCTTGATGCAACTCTAATTATCACAATGAATAATAGTAGGTGATAAGGGTTTACCAAATAGGTCAAAAAGTAATTTCCTTAGCCATACTGCTTCTCTAGATCCCATGGATGCAGCCATGTATTCTACCTCTGTTGAACTCTGAGCTACAGCTGATTGTTTCCGACTAAACCAAGAAATTACTGTAGAACCTAAACTAAAACAAACTCCTATGGTACTTTTACGATTAGAGGAACTTCCTGCCCAATCTGAGTCTGAATAACCTTGAAGTTGAATTTCCGTTTTGTCATATTTTAATCCAAGTTCACTTGTTCCTTTTAAATATCTCAGGATGTGTTTAGCTGCCAATAGATGAATCTGTTTTGGTTCACACATGAAGTGACTTAGTACATTTGTGGCATAGCAAATATCAGGACGTGTATTCACCAGATACATGAGGGATCTGACTATCTGTCTGAAGAGTGTAACATCTGCAGGTTCTAAATTTTCTGCTTCATCCTTTAATTTGTGAAGATTTGTCTCCATGGGAGTAGCTAGGGGTTTACATTATGTCATACCAAATTTGTTTAGAATGTCAGAAATGTATTTCTTTTGACTAAGAAGAATGTGGACATCTGTTTTGAATATAAACTACAGTGTTGGCAGCTTCTGCCCAGTATGATATATGAATATTATGATCATGCATCATGGCTTTTGCTGCTTCAATGACGGTCCTATTCTTCCTTTCTGCTACCCCATTCTGTTGAGGATTATAAGGTATAGTATACTCCCTCTTAATCCCAACAGATTTGCAATAGTTTTTGAAGTTGTCAGAAGTGAATTCCCCATAATTGTCTGATCTAAGAGTTTTGATTTTCTTATTGGTTTGATTTTCTACTAATGCTTTGAATTCTAGAAATTTGGCTAATACTTCACATGACTCTTTAAGTTTTAAGAAGTATATCCACGTTTTCCTTGAATAGCCATCCACAAAGATTAGATAATATAGAGCACCATAAAAAGAAGGAGTGGACATGGGGCCACACATATCAGTGTGAATGAGTTCTAGAACACTATTTGTCTCGTGTTCACTTGTTGGAAACGATCCTTTAATGTTCTTTCCTAATGCACATCCCTTACAAATACTCGAGTGTTCATATTTTAGAGAGGGTATACCATAAGTGATTTTATGCAGAGTAGGAAGGGCACTATATCCAATGTGTCCTAGTCTTTTATGCTAAATTTCATTATTCTGTTGTACATTGTGATTTAGAGCTACTTTTTGTTCATTACATAGTTTGTACAAACTGCCATCTCTGAACCCTATGTGCATTGCATTTTTTATGTTCATATTTTTGGTCTAGAGAAGAACTTTTTCTTCATTAAATGTTACCCTATATCCTTGATCAGCTAACCCAGATATAGAGATTAGGTTTCTCTTTATTCCAGGCACATATAATACTTCTTTGAATTATAGAGTGACTCTGTTATGCCCTGCATCCCCGTCCCTACATTTTGTGTGCAAAATGTTGGGTCCCCCTTTTTTGCTTTTGCTTGCTTTTGGTTTGCGGTTTCGCTTGTCTTTCTTTCCTTTTTTTTCTTTCTCTGGGGTTTTCTTCCCCGGTGTGGCGTTTTGTTGTTTGTTTTCTGTCTCTGGGACTCCGATCCCGGAGGTTTTCTTCTGTTGGGAACCAGATTTTAGACTCCGGGACTCTTCGTCATGATGTTCTTAGGGACATCATCACGAGGAATCCCCGGGCCTGGAGTCTGGAGGTTTTGCTTGTCCGGAGATCGCCGGAAGGAAGAGGATTGCCTTTTTACCGCGGGTATAAATATAAATTATCTGTCACTTTCACACTTACCGTGATTAAAAAAAACCTTAGAGCGAATTAGAGCGATTTTAAAGTAATTAACAGAGCATTTGCAGAGAATTCAGGATAATCAAAGCTTAACATCTTCTGCGTTCTCAGGCAATTGCGAGTGCTTCGTGGTGGTGATTCTGACAGTTCGACAACTCGATCTCCCGTGGTAATCTTCCCGTTCTTCCGCCTTCTGCGTTCTCAGGTTGGTGTTTCTGCCTTCCCTCCTCCCTGTTTTGCTTTCGCTTTCTATTTTTTTTCTTTGGGTTTGCTTGGTTTGGTTTGTTTTATTTTATTTTCGCTCTGGCTTGTCTGGTCTGTGGTCTTCTGGTTTTTCCACCCGTTGGTGGGTCGGCTCTGCCAGAGGGTTGTCCACCCTCTATGTAGAAGATGTTTCTGTAAATAATGTAAATGTGTAGATAGCTGTATATGTGTGTCTCTGCTCTGCCTGGTTTTTCTGCGGGCGTCATTCCGCATTGCATATTCATGTATATACGTATATAGTTGTAAATAGTCTGTGTATATCTTCCTATTTTAGTGTATATATCCCTCAACTTCGTGTATATCCTTCCAAGTGGCTCGACAAGCTGGCCGATTCACCTTTGCTTCTGGTCTTTCACCTTCGAACTCGCTTCGAGGCAGAAAACCACCTGTTTGAAACTCGGCTCTCGGTCGATTTCAAACAGGCAGTTTTCTCTCTCCTCCATCAAGTCTGTCAGAACCTCATTTACATCCCATGCGCGCAATCAATTCCAGCCAAGTGGCTTTCCCTTTTTGCACGTTCGGACAGTTGGCTCCGCCGTCATCGCCATCACATCTATTTAATGCCAACACACGTGGCGTCCACGTGGGCTTGACAACTTGCCTTTTCACATATCTTTGCTAACGGTCATTTTTTCGGGCTTCGGGCCTCTTGCCATCGTCCATCCCGTGTCTTTTCCAAATGTGATAAGATTCCCCAGACCCGGATATGTTGATACTTTAAGTTCACGATATATTTTGCTTTTCGGTTATCTTTGCATGATACTAACTTTTCAGGAAAGCCAACACTGCGGTGGTAAGATCTTCGGACCCCGAATAACTATTTTATTTTGATAAAAATATTCTGACGGTCGCTTTGCCTTGTAGGTTCCCAGACTTTGTCTTCTAAATATGTCTGAAGCGTCCGCATCATCTCCTCTCGGAAGTCCGGAATTACCAACAGCGACGGAAACCAGGGCAGCAATGAAATCTAAAATGGAGAGGGCCCTGGAGAAACTGCCCCTCACCATGAAGTTCGTACAGAACAACAACATTACGGGCTCAAAGATTGAGTCCAAGGTTAAACTCATAACCGACACCAGCGTCAGAACGTGGGCAGAGATGCAGGCCTTGGTAAAAGTGATGCACATCTAGTGGCAGGCTGGAGATCAACTAGCAATTAACGTCGGAGGTTCCGGAATCCTCCGGGCAGCTTGCTTCCCTTGCTCCGTGCAGTCTCCGGAGCTCATCTTAACACTGGCTGCCAACTACGACTCTTCCATCCGGGCCGTTATGCTTGCAGCCACAAAACCTACAGGATACCCCACTCCTCTGGTATCCCTCGACCCAGATACATTCCAGGCGGGATTAGGAATCCCACAATTCAACAGAGCCACGGTGGTTACAAGGGCTGATGCCTTGGACCAGTTTACTCAACTGGAGGATGCTGCCCGGGTGTACATGAACACCCACTGGCTCAAGACCCCGAAGAGGGATCCAAAGAGAATGAAGATAGAAATCCCCCGCTCTGAATTCAAGGAGAGCATCTAGATGGGGATAATAGCATTAGCCCGGGTATTTGGGAAACCCTCCGCTTAGGATTTTGCAAAATGGATGTATTATTTCCTCCTCGACATCTCCACCAAGGGAGAGTTCTTTGACTGGGCCGCAATAATCTCCAATCACGTCAACTCCCAGTTCCCCCAGGTGGACAGGAAAAAGAAGTTCTACATGTCTTCTTACATTTTCTGGGCCCTAGCTCAGCAGAGGCCCCACTCCAACGGCCTACTTACAGATGGTGTGCTCGGGATGGGCCTGGAACAAAAGGCGCCGTGGGACCATTTCCCACAAATTCAACGGGAAGCCAGCTTCCCCAATTTCTGTCGAGTAAACGACGCGTTCGTTTACTACCATCTACTCACGCCCACCTGGGATGCCGGATACCGCCTATCCACTGAGGTGATGAAGTTAGTCAGAAGTTATGGGCACTACTACATTTAATTCCAGCAGCATACATACATTAGGGTTGCCGGCTTCTCCGGGAAACCCTACTTGTTGCCCAGACACTGCGGGGACAAGATCGTGCTGCTGGAATATTGCCGGCAGATGATGGAATTGCACACCTTCTTTGCCCTCAAGAAGGTCCCCAATGTCTCGTTCCCAATCACCTGTGGGAACTACACCTATAGTCTGGCTGCCGCAAAAGAGGCAGACAATAAGCTAAAAAGTTATAATTTGCAGGAATTTTATTTGGCGCGGAAGAACTTTGATCCGCATGGGAAAATAGCAACGACAATGCCCCGGGCTTCAGAGCCCCATCAAATACACATGGAGGACTTCTGGGTAGATTGCCAAGATGATGTGGAGGTGCGAAGTTGGCACTATATCAGAATGACAGCCGGAATGATGCAGGAACTAAAGCTCCGGAGATTCCCTCCGGGCTTCTCTGACGCCGCCCCCACCATCGATCCCTAGTACAAAGAAAAGGGGATCGATAAGTTGGCACTGCCAGCAATGGATTGGGCCACCCAGGAGGGGCCCACAATTGAGGACTTCACTCGAGATGTGGTCGAGTGAAGTCATGCCTATTTTAAGAGGGTGTGTCCCGGGAGTATGCGTCAAGCTCCCCGACCGGCACCAAAGGTAACTCCGCCACCGGTACCAAGATTGACCCCGGGGGCCGGGACCTCCTCGCAGGGTGCAGACAAGGGAAAAGGGATAGCTACAACACCCTCCGCGTAGGAAGTCCCTATTCAGGAATAAATCAAGCAATCTGTGGCAGCCTCCTAGCAAATGAGGGAGCAGTTAATGACGAGGCTGGCCACTCCCCCGCTCATGGCCGGACCAATTCATCCTCCATCCTCCCCGTTGCTGGCAGCCTTAATGGTCGAGGCAACGGGGGTGGATCCCATGGAGGCAGCAGCTATAGATGATGCGGGGCCACCTTTGGTCACCCAGAGGAAGAGGAAGCACATAAAGCAGCCCAAGGTAGAACCAGCGCCAGCGGCGTCCCTCCCTCGGGAAGTAGAGATCCTTTCTTCCAATTCCCCAGAACCGGAGAAAGAAACAGAGCCTGTAGAGGTCCCAGCCAGTCCCCCTCTGCAAGAGGAGTTTGACGTATTTGCAACTGATGAATTTAGAAATCTGCAAGGGGGCGATACACAAGAAGGGACAGAAGTCCCAGAGAAAGAACAAGAGGCTGCAGACCAAGAAGACTTGGGACAAGGACCTGCACAAGAACAAGAGCAGGAAGCAGAAGAAGAGCCGTAGCTAGAAATTATCTCCGGAGCTCAAGAGGTACAAGGTCCGAGAGTGGGCCACCAAAATTCGAGTGAACAAATGACATCCGCTGGGGGAACCAGACCTCCGGGAATAACTGTAAACCCAGCCGCCACGTTCCCAAGGCCACTCCTAGGGGCAACCTTCGGGTAGGTTATCACAGCGGCCCAAACTCTAAATCTTGGCCCGATACCTCCCCTACTGCCGACAGAAGAAGAAATTCTGGCAGAAGAAGAGAAACAGCTTGAAGAGAAAATCCCCGAAGAAGCCTACCAAGGTCCAGACCCAACAATAGACACATAGGACAAGGCTGAGGAGATGGAGGTTGACAAAGAAAATATTACTGCAGAAGAAGTTGAGGCAGGGAGGACGGATGAGGTCCACGACACTGAGGAGCAACAGCCACCGGAGACCGGGAGGGAATCAGGGGAACAAATTCTGGCAGGAAGGCCACCTCTCCCACCTTAGTGGCTGGTAGAGAGCAAAAAGAGAAAAGCTCAGTCCGCTCCGGTGATTCCTCTCTCCCTGGCCGAAATGATGGCCCAAGTTTAGGCCCCGCCGAAGGTGAAGAAAGCCCGAACAGTTCATACTCTGCGAACTGGGCCAGGCGGAGAAACTATTGCCGTTGTGGCGACACCTCCCCCGGGCGTCGATGAAGCAACTGCAGACCCCGCAGATTACAATGTTGCAGAGGTATCCCTAGGCAAGAGAGGAAAGCAAGGCGATGTGGACTTGCTTAAGGAGGCAACAAGGGCAGTTGAAGCCCGATACGAAAAGGAGGCCCAGAGGCTCAAGGCTGAGAAAGAGAAGAATGCAAATCTTACGGGATTGCTTACTGAGCTGGCCAGACCCATAAATGCCGCCCCTACAGAGATCTCCACATCAGAGGATTTACCGCATAGTGACATAGACTCCCTGCGAGTAATGAAAAAGAAGGCCCAAGCAGTTGATGAATGGGTCGCCCTACAGATAGGAAACACTCGACGTTTCCTAGCGTCCACTCTCTCGGACTTATACACCGCCCGAGAAATTATTCATCAGGCGAAAGCACTCATTGAGCAGTGGGAAAGTGACGCTGAAAATTACCAAGCATGGAAGGTGGAGCTTGAAGAGCTCCTCACCTTAGGAGAAGACATAATTTTCGAATCTGAAATTCTGGGTGAGGAATCATTTGATTTTGTGAGAACTCAGCACTCCAGACTTGACCTCACATTGGAGGTGACCAAGCAACTGGTAGAGTCCTTGCAGGAAAAGGTAAACCTTGTAAAATATTCTTCTAATTTATACAAGTCTTTTGTGATAAAGGCTTCCGGGGATGATCCCCTTAGTACAAATACTTATACCCCCGAAGATTCAGTTTTGGGGAGCTTTGATGAGATAATAAAATCCCGGTATTAGTCTCCGGAGGGAATAGATGGGGCCCGGATGATGAAACTAACCAAGATGATACTTAAGGGCCATGACGCTGCAAAAATGGCAGATGAATTCAAAGGGAATGTTCCGGACCTGGGGGAACAAGTTGAAGTGGCCAGGCACAGAAGGGCCAGCCTAAAAGAGATAGACGAGGATGGCATTTTTCGCCTCCTCTAGGCCTTCAGCGATAATAAGCAGCCTTGAGCTTTCTCCAGAGGCCGGGGAAAAACTCACATTGAGTATTCTTTATTCTTTTGGGACGTATGTTCCCGGATCCCGGAGTCTCGGGATCCAACAATTTATATTCTTTAAAGTGATCCGTGTCCTGGTCCCCGAGGCCGACCGGTCACTTTCAGAGGCAGTTAATAAAGACTGTCAGAAGGTAGTTGGCCACATCAAGGGGCGTTGGCTCGGCAGTTGGTTTTCTGACAAGGTGGTCTTCTCGAGGCACCGCTCAGAAGTACATCTGGCGCATTGGGGACAGGGTGCCACATTTCCCATTTATGAGGCATGTAGCCTCGATCTTCGAGGGACCTACTTTCTTCTTCCTCCTTTCTGGTTCTCTTCTCAAGACTGATTCTTTCGATGTATATTCTTGTCTTATTCTTTTGACATGGCAGACCTATTCCGTCTCCAGGTCTTTTGTAGGGTAGCGCAGGTAGTACCGGCCCCCGGATATTGTATTTTATTGAGACATGATGTAAATAGGGTTAGGGTTAAGAGAGTTGTATAAATAGGCAGATCGGCCCATTTCCAAGGGTCGGCGAAATTGATGATTTTGTTGTCCATAGCAATAGCAAAGAAATTTCTCTTTTTAAGTTGCAGAGCTCAATGCTCCATTGTTCGGTTCTCAGTAGTTAGATGCTCCCATGGAGCCACCATTGTATCATGCACCAGTGCTTGCTGGACTGAATATTAATGAAGAAGGAAGAATTCTTGGCAATGATGTTGTTGGCATTCCTGCTTCTGAGTTAATGGTATTTCATGCTTTAATGTTCTTTATGTCTTTTACTCTGGTATGTTAAAGTAGATTAGCGACCTCTTTATTCCCGCTACTGATAAAATGCTAACTGGTGGTTATGTGTTCCTTCGGTATTTAGTGTAGTTTACCAGAGTATTATTGATGTTCTGGACATTTTAACATGACTGTAGTTAGATGAAATGCTTCTAACCCTGCAGGATCTTTTTCGCCTTATTTGCTAAGTATAGAACGCTCGGAAAACCCTACTTTGATCGAATCTCTGGAGAAGATGAGTTGAAGAAACCAGCTATCCCCCTCGAAAATAGTCACCTCTCCCAACCGAGCCCCGCACCGTCGTGACCCGACACCCAGGTGCTTGAAGGCCTGGAGGATTTATTTCCCCCTGGACAACCTTTGCAGGCGGAGTTGGCCGATTTCCCCGGAACCCGGTGACAACTTATGACTGTTGGCGGACCCGGTCAGCAAAACCCCATCAACAGACTCCATCTCTTATCTGTATCAAACAGGTCCCAATTCCTTTTACCGGATAAGTGGAGTTGTCACCAATGGTTACTTCTTCTGTAGAGTTTCCAGAAAGGGTTTCGAACTGATCTCTAAATCCAGTG
>MU225301.1:106566-117260 GCA_018584345.1 Thuja plicata | reverse complement strand
TCATTTTCATGTTAAGAAGTTGATTTTTCAATGTTAAGATTCTACTGGCATTATTGATCTCAAATGTGTCTTGAATGATTTTAAACATTTCAAAGGCACTGGTAATTCTAGATATGCTAGGGAGGATGGAATCATTTACCGAATCAATAATCAACTTCCTGGCTTTGTTGTTTATTCTTCTCCATGTTGTTTTCTCAGTTTCTTCTTCAGACATCTTAATATCCTTCTCAATTTATTCCTCTAGTTCAAGTTCCATTAGGAGAGAGGTAAGTCTAGTTCTCCAAGATACGAAGTTTGAAGGATCTTCTAATCTGTCTTCCATTCTCATACAGTGAGCCATAATTTATATATATATATTTTTAAAAATAAATTAAAATATGCTTAGCTATATGTGTTATGTAGGGTTTTATATATATTATCTTCTTTATTAACCTTGCTGGTCTGATACCATGTTAAGGAATCTGAATCTGAAGATATTATAAAACTAAAATGCTGTAGATAGTTGATATTCACTGTAGAATACAATTGCCGTAGTTATTGATTGATTTTACAATGAATATCAACTATTTATATTGAATCGAAAGTGCATCAACCATGAGCAGTCATAACTTATCGTAAATGACTCTTGATAAAATAACATGCGGTTTGCTTAACATATTTTCTGATTAGTATAACCGACAGTATATAAGAAAGGTATTTTGCGGTTTGCTTAACATATTTTCTGATTAGTATAACCGACAGTATATAAGAAAGGTATTTGAACAGTCACGATACTTATCGTGACTGTCATATATGAACAATCACGATATTATCATGACTGTCATATGTCAATCACGATAAGTATCGTGACTTATATTTATGTTAAGCTATGTTATTACATTAAACAGTCGATTCAATATTATTTGTTATATATATATATAATGATTTTGTTTGATATATTATATTAATATATATTATATATTTAATTTAATATATATTCTATATCCCATTATATATATATATATATATATATATATATATATATATATATAATTGTTATGTCGTTTAATAAACACGAACGAACAATATTTTAACAAAAATATATTATGATATCATTTCTTTTTTCGAACATTTTGAGGGTAGGAGTCAAGTTTATGCCTGTGTCATTAAATTGACATAACCTAGCTTCTTTTTCTGTCCTCTAGTTTGCGATTCGTCTTGGTTGTCTGCTTTTTCCATGTTGACGATATTTGGAATTAAGTTTCATTCTGCCGTGTGAGAAACGGCCTTATAAGACCACATCACTAACTCGAAGATGGGTAAGTTTTTTATTTCAATGCTAGGGCTATCTTAAAACTTTTGCCACTATGATGGTCGATGAATTTATGGTAGGAGAGGGTTTTGGCAATGAGAATTTAAATATTGTCACGCATATTGTCTTCCAGCTCGAGTTTTTCATCAGGATTGTCGATATGGTTTGTACACTAGCGACGGCTCATGTGAAAGACAAATATGCATTAGGGATTGATGATGTTCATCAGGCGGCAAAGGATCTTCGGCATGTCGGTTGTGTTCTGACATCAGTCCAACTAGAGCCTTCCGGACAGTCTTTTGTCCTTGTAAGTCTAAGTTTGTGATTTTTATGGTGAAACCTTTTAGGAGATTTTATAATGTGATTAGCTCTGATAGTGTAATGTAATCCAACAAGCTTCTCAGGCTGTTGATAATTACTGGATTTCCCCATCGAGGTATTTATGTGTATGTAAATGTTATCTCAGTATCTTCTCTTGATTCAATCTATCCTCCCCATAGATTTTTAAAAGTGCGTGAGTTAATCTTACCGTCTTCTGCGGCCCTAAAGGCTAACTTCTCCTTTCTTTCCGAACATTTGGAGAGTAAATTAGCAGGTTCCAGGCTGAACCACTGAAATCTTAACAAAAGCTATTGTTTTTCTCAGGTCCATCGGGAAAAAAACATTTAGTATTTTATGTTCTAGATTTTAGTTTTTGTAAACATTATTTGTTTTTCCCTTTTAAAATAAGACCGCTGTTTACTATTTTTGATGGTAAATGAAATGATAAGAAGATTGGTAGAACCATAGTTGAAAAACTCTCAAAAGCAAAAAGTAAAAACTCACCAAGGCCAGGGAAAAAAAAAACTGGCAAAATCTCGGCAACTTAAAAATTTGCTTAAATTTAATTGGAAATGCATTGTTTTTTTGCAAAATTCAATGAGAAGATACATCCAATGAGTCAATAAACGAGTACCTAAAAGAAACAAGCTGAGTCTAGATATATTCAATTGATTTAAATGCAAATTTAGTACAAAATGGTATCCTCATTTGGAATGCTGATCACTGGTAGCCTTGAAGTAAAATTAAAATAGTAAGTTGTTTTTGTAAAACTAAAAGTAAATACTACATCAAAACTTTTTACATCTTCCTCTTCCCAGCTCTAGCAAAAACTAGGGGAGAGGTAGAACTAGAGGGTCTAGTCTTAAGAGTCCGTTGTGGCTGTGCCTCCTCACTTGGCATGATGGGCCGTGGCTCAACCTCCATCCAGGATGCAGATGCTGCTGGCATTGGCAATGACTCCTCATCATCCTTAACCTCCTCATCCTCATCAATGTCATCCAATGTGAATCTAAATCCACCCCCGTCCTCCTCCATAGCCTGCCTCTCCAAATCATAGATGTCATCCTTGAAAGACAGTGGAGGCTGCTCCTGTGCTGTCCAATCACTTTAAGGACCTATATCATCCAAATCAGTTAGACCACCTGATATTTCCTCTAACTTCCTTGTGCACTATCAAAGAGTATATTGCAGAAAGACAAGGTCTTTGAGACATTTGTGAGCTAACTTATTCCTCTTCTTCGTGTGGATGGCCTCGAACAAGCTTTAATTGAACTTACAACTGGATGAACTACAAATCTTTACTCCTTAGCGCAAAATTGTGGCAAATGATTTCGTCGAAGGTTGAGAGGGTGTTTTTTCATTGGAGGAGCAAAAAATCAGTCAAGTTGAAATTAGAATGAGTTTTTTTGCTTCCCAGGCATTACATTCTTCTGCTTGAGTTTTTGTGGCGAGTTAATGGTGTAAATCATAGGTTAAAATATGGCAGATATATCGCCGATAAGTAAACTTATCACGATAAGTTGGAGGTCACAATAAAACACGTAAATTTATCGCGGACTACATATCGCAGATAAGTTTCAAACTTATCGCTGAAAAAACATGAACTTATCACCAAAATATCGGCAATATTTTGCCAAAATATCGGCCACAATCTTCTAATAGGGACTGACGGCCCAAAAAGCAGTTATTTCACATTTTCTTGTTTGCAAATTGGTGTTTGGGAGAGGAAATAAGGGTTTGAAGGGGGGAAAATGTGATTTGCAGCATTTTAGAGCACTTCACAAAAAGATGCAATTCAAATTAAATTTAAGCAATTTTAAAGTTCCTGATATTTTTGCCGACAAGTAGCCGATTTATCTCCAATATTTTCCCGATATTTTTTTTTGCCCTTGGCGATAAGTTGCCGATAACGATATTTTGAACTATGGTGTAAATACTCGTGAGCCTGAAAACTCGCGAGTTTGTCAGTACTCGGCGAATATTTCATCTATGGGTAGAACTTTATTTTTTAATAAAGCAATTCTTTTGCACAAATTATTGAAACATCTCTGTTTAGCAGTCTTTAGAATATTAGACAGTGTGAGACAATTAATTGCCTGAATTGTCTCAAATTTTGTTTTTAGAAACATTTAATTCTCTGAATTTTTTGTTCTTTCTTCTTTGGAAGGATTTGGAATTGAAACCAACTGCCATATGTTTTAGGCCCTTTTATGAACACAATTCTTGAAAATAAAAAGCACATATGCAAATATTCTTACTAATATTGAAGAAAAGTCTTCTGCAACTTCATGGCAATTAGTCTGACAGAATTCTTAGTCAAAATATCTGCGTGTTTGGAATGAGTTTAGAAAACATTTGTGTTTTGTTTTTATTTATGCTTTGTTGAATCTTTTAGTTGAATACATACTCAAGGCCAGTTATTTTTCGGAAACTTTGTACATGAAAATCTAAAAGTATCTCTAAAATTTATCAGAGCGAATGTATTCAGAGAAATTTACTGTTTTCTTTGAACGATTGAAAATAATAACCTATTAATAGTATTTTAGGAGTTCAACCCAAAGTGTATGATGGTCTTTCAAGTAGTTTTCGAAAATGGCAAGAATGGTCAAAATTTCTGTTGATTTGGCATTATTTGTATTTTTTTTTGTGTAATCATACCAAACAGATGTGGTCTGAGGAGGATATTTTAGGTGTTTGACCAAATTTATCAGGAATGTAAAGCAAAAAAAATGCACTAACTGGAAACGATCTTTCCAAATGATATCAATAAATTATTAAATATGCGTTAAATTGCTTTCAAAGCTTAAACTTTATTCCTGAAGTTGCATCCTTGACATGTTCAAGAGCTAAGTTTTATTCAAACCTTATCTCAACAACTGAAGAAATAGACAGTCCAAGACTCCAAACAGTTCATCTACTTCACAAAGCCCCGCACATAGATTAAAAGAAATTGGACAAAGCTGGGGAAATTCTGTAAATTTGAGAGAAATTTAAGTATGAAACTTTTATGAGGTGTGAACTTTTTTATAGACTACTTTGTATCAGTACAGATGTGAGCTGACTGTTTGCGTGATTAGATTTGTCAATGCTGCCAAAATTTGAAGCACTTTAAGTATTTTGTCTTATTAATGTGTTGATAAAAAAGAGGGAGATTGTCTCTGTTTCATTTTGTAATTGGCGTCCTTATTGGCTTTATTTTTCTATACATTTGCTTCTAAGAAATATTCTCAATGCATTTCTGGAAAATTTGGATCAGGTTAGTGGAAAATATGTTGCTGAGAAGTAAATCAGAGCAGGCAAAGAGTGCAAAGAATAACTCAGCTAATTCAGCTTTCCCATTGCTTGACCTCCCTGAGTTTGTGCTTGAAAGCATTCTATTGCGGCTTTCACCATATCATCTATGGCAATTAGCACAAACATCCAAACATCTCAGAAAAATGTGCCGAAGTGATGAAATATGGGAGCCTCTGTATAATGAACGTTGGGGGAAAATTGCTGGTATGAATGCATTTGATCTTTGGGGACACCTGCTTTTTCAGAGAAATTCATGGATTTCGGAAAGCAAGTTGATTAGAGCTGTGCCAGTGATTAGACCCAATGAAATCTTTGTAAATTTGTATTGGCAATTGGAATGTGGTGACTTTTGGTTTCCTGGACAGGTTTTCAACCGTGAGGTGAGAGTAATGTTCCCGAATAGACTGTAATTGTTTTCAGAAAATCTCAATTTGGAGATTTGTGAACTTACTTTAGTTTTCCGCACCATTTAATTTCTCTCAATTGTCTGACTTGGAATATATGTTTCTTAATGATGCAGACAGTTTCAACTAGTCCAGATTAGGTCCATATTAGTTGCTCTGAACCTGCAGGTTAAAAATCTAGAAAACACCCTGTTTCTGCAATTTAGCCTCACAAAATGAACAATTTCAAATAGACTGAAAAGTATAAAACAAAGAGGGACATTCACATTCAAATAAATGTCCAAGGAAGGTGCTGTAAGATCTTTTGTTAGTTTCTGAGCAGTCAGATAAGACAACTTAAACAGTGACAAAATATTATTAACACAGTCAGCGAAACATACAACTTTTTCCTTCTTTCATTTAGCCTTTGCTTGGAGTAGAGATCTTCATTGTTTCCCTAAAAGCTATCTCTAACCAACACCAAATGACATCAAATCCCCTATCACCTACAGTGACACATAATCTTAAAGCCTAAACAAACTTTTGAAACAAAAAATAGAAAATATTTACATGGTGTTCTCTTGTTTCCCACCAAAATCAGAGCAGTTGAAAAAACTGCTGTTTTTAGTAAAACAAAATCTTAAAAATAAAGAGCAGAAAAATAAACCAACGGAGCATGGATGAAGTCTTTAATGAAGATGTTCTTCATCATCCTTCCCTTCTCTTAGAAACTCTGAACCTGCTAGTTCAAGGTCATAGGATGGAGTTGTTTGGTTGTACTCATGCAAGTAAGCTTCTGTGGTCCAAGTAATTGTTGGCAGGCCTTCCTGCTCAACAGAGTACATGTCATGTCTCACCTAATTAAGTCGAATTTAATATTTTTTTATTGATAAATATGTTTTAAGTGGGACCACCCCCGAATGTATTAAAGTATTAATAATACACAGCTTTCCCCCTTTGCAGGGTTTAGGGGCCTTAGCTATTTTAAAAATTTCTCCATGTATGGCCTTCTTAACAAAATGACAATCAAGATATCTCCTATTACATTACTTTTTACAGTCATAGCCACAACCAAAATGGCCATCCTATAACATCCCTATTATCTTAGAGACTTACAGGTGTGGCTAAGAGACATTATGGCCATAATTATTTGTATACTAGCTTAATTTGTTAAAAAAGATTATACAGCTTTGTTCTTACCCCTCCTTAGTCATCCATGGAGTCTTTGCCATTTGAGTCAATGTCCCAGGCAAGGGACCACTCAACATTTGGTACTCCATCCATCCCAGTAATTGTCAGCAGCCAGTCCCCCATTTTCGCATTTTCCTCTCAAGGAGAGGATTGTATTGACAGCTTGAACAACAAACAGAACCCATGGCCTGTTATATATGTGTGTCAACTGGGGCCACAATGCGCTCTCAGGTCGCAAACCAATTCCAGGAATTGCGATGTCCAGAATCTTCTTTAAACCCCAAAGCCACTTAGCTCTTACCACATTATGCATTAGCTTCTTAGCCATTTCCTTGTCCAGACCGCATTCCAACAGGATCATGAAAAACATCTACCAATATCATCTCAATGGAAAAGACAATTATCACAGCACACACTTTAAATATCCTTTTAGTTTGACCTCTGTTATGGTGCCTATGAATGCCATCTGCCTACACTTTGAGGAGAGACAGAATTCAATGTCCATGATTCACAACTGTTGCTAGATGGAAAGGAATGAGGGGGTATTGCCATTTGAAAGGAGGGTTTCGCAATTATTTTATTGTTTTGTGCTTGCCTTCAAGCCTATCAACCCATTATTTTGCACAAAGTGCACTAAAGATTGTGAGCTTTCATCATTATTTTTGATTGTTATGAGATCAGCTATATGTGCCATTGTGATATCATCGTCCTCGATTTCTGACAAGTCCAAAAACAGCTCTCTTTGGTTCAAATCAATTGCCCAATTTGCCACATGATCAGCCACTTCGTTGGCCTTTCTATAGATGTGTGATAATCTATATTCATGAAATTGGGATTATAGTTCTCCTGTTTCTTGGACGAGCTTATTTTGTTTCCAGTTACAAATTGCATTGCTAGTGTTTAGTGAGTCACCCTTGATATTGATTTGGTCTTTTTTTAAAACATTTTATAAATTTGCAGCCCCAGAATTATAGCTTGAAGTTCGGCTTTATTGTTGGTACCATTGATGAATTTCTCGTATAATAATTAGATGCCAACACATGGAAGAGAATCTCTACCTCAAAATGAGATGCCTACATTACGATGTGGGGACAAAAACATCCTTGACACCTCCCATGTCATCTGTTAGCCTGATGACAACTCATCGTGTCAAGTCATGTAGATGACAAAATAAGATGAGCAAGAAAATACAACACAGGCATTAAATAAATACAATATTACTTAGGTCAATGCTAGTAAATATTTAGTTTGAGACACATTAATTCCCAACATTAGGTTTGTGGAACTTTCTCTTCCTCCACTCAAACTATTGCCACTCCCTTTGGTTGCTGCCTTGCCTACCTATTCAATTTTTTCTTTTGCTTTCAAGGCCAACTGGTATGCCTCATCCATAATGTTTACTTTGAGCATGTCTAACTTATCGTGGAGTTGAAACTATAATCCCATTGATATATCTTGTTGCTGCATACTCACCATCTTCTCACAAATCAGTCTTGATTTGCAACCTCAAAAATTCTTCAATATAAGTTGGTATGGAGAACTACTTTAGATTTTGAAAATCCCTAACAAACTTTTGCTAATAATCTAAGGGCATAAGTTTACCTTTCAAAGGTTTTAGCATCTTTGGTCACATTCTGATTTTCTCTTTCGGTTGTTTTCTCCTAACAGTTTGAAGATTTTCCCACAATAGAGCAGTGCAAGACTTTATTTTTTATGCTGCAACTTTCACCCTTTGTAAATCAATTTCCTTAATTCTTTCCATCTTATAGTATCTCGCTAGCTCTTGAATCCAGCCCATGAACACATGGGTTTAATTCAGTTTTAAAATCAAGGAATTGAACTTTTACAGTAGTTCCTTGTTTGGCTATAGCTTCAATAAGCCTTTCCATGGGACCTGCTTCTTTCTTAGAATCCTCACGAGGTAACTTAGCCTCAAGGGCCTTGTTGATGTGAGTTTTGTTCCACTACAACATACAAAATTGAATACTTAGTATCTCAAGATGAAACATCAAATCTTCAACTCTCTCTTGAATAAGGTCACTTCTTATGCTAAGCTTGCAAAGTAAGATCATGAAACGACTTCAAGGTTCCCTTCAATTGTGGATATTCGCTCAGTGAAATAATATGATTTGCTGGTAATCACTTGGGGGACTTACGCTGTTCATTCAGTGGATATCAACCGCTTCTATAGATTTGGCTTCACAATGTGCAATGAAAATATACTTTGACTTTCCAACTCTTGAACTTTCAACTTGAACTTAAAATTAACTTCTACTTCTACATCTAACTATGAATGGAAGGAAGTATGGATGAACTTAGACTCTACTAGATGCAATCTTGTCAGCGACTCCACCTACCTAGTGCAAGCTTCTAAGGTATACTCAAACGGTTTTCAAATCAATATCTACCCTTCAATCCCATCAATGAATGCAAACCAAAGGTTGAATATCAATTGAAGTTAAGTACTTTCAATCACAAGCTCACCACAGAAGGCTCACCAAACAAGACACACTTACAATCAGCAAGATGCTTGTGGCCTAGTTTATATTCAAGTCAATCAAGTAAACATCCACAATTTCTTTCATTCAACTAAGCTACTTCTAAACAACATGGAATGAAATCTACTCCAAGTGAGGATTGAAGAAACCATGCAACTCTTCAAAGCAACATTAAGTAATTCACCATGAAGACCAACAATGAATCATCAATCACTTTCATAGCATTATAGCAACAATTTGATCAAGTCTCTCCCTTAGCTAGCCTATCTCTACTCTTAGCTCTCTAATCTAATGCTCTCTAACCGTTACAAATGAGAAGGCCTTGGCCTTTTATAGGTGTTCAATTACAACGAAGGGCCAAGATCAATTTAAAAAAAGGGCCAAGATTTATTCCTACAAATCTTAATTAGGGTTGCCACACTGTCATCCAATTTCATGAAGGCACCACCTTGTGGGCCAATAAGAAAATTACAATGCTTTTGATAGCCAATGAGAAAATTTTACACTTGGCATGACATGATTGAATGTGCTTGTAATTGGAATTTTCCGATTGAAGAAGACAACTAGGTGCCACCTCATCATTCTTACCTTGTAGACTTAATCAATCCTTTGGTGATGGGAAAATATCTCTTGATTCTCAACATTGCCAAGCCTTCAATAGTGATGGCATATTCCCAAATTGCTTCATCTTCCAAATCTTCTTCATCTTCTTTCCTAGGGATTTTCTCATTGCAATGATTCAAATCTGCATCTTGAACCAATTGAAATGATGAAGTCTTCATGTAGCTGGGCTTGCAAACTTGTTCTTTTTCCTTGTTCTTTGCCTTCTTGGATTCTTTCTTGACTTGAATTTTCCTTCGATAACCTTGATTTTGAATTTCCTTCTCACTTGAAGCCTTCGAGCATCCTTCTTGCTTGAAATCTTGAGTTTGAGCTTGCAGCATCCTCTTGTAGTCCTTAATATCTCCTTGCTCCTCATGAACGATCCACCTTGCAAAACAAAAGGGGAAAAGCATTAAGCTCATGGAAATTGAAATAAAATTGCATTAATATCCAGCAAGATGGATCCTCTCTAAGATTTCTCCGAATTTAAGACCCAATTCCTTCATTCTCTAGCAGATTTTGAGATAAAATAAAGTTAAAATCTGGAAAATAAGTAAGTTCTCATGAGCAATATACCCAGATTTCACTTCCCTCACCACCTCATCTCTGATTTTTTTGAGAGCAATCTACTCAATCTCGCCCAGTATTACTGCCTTCCAAACGATCTTGCTCCTTCTCCTAGGTTGATCTGCTACCTCCTCATGAAACAATTCGCTGTTATATAGCTGATAGATAGATTACTGCCTTAAGAAGTGTTAATTTTATGTGATCATTTTTTAAAGCAAAAATCAGAACGGTAAATTAAAACAAATCAAATGAAAAACACAAGAGACTCAACACAATTACCCTGAGAAAACCTCCTGATAGGAGGAAAAAAAACCCAGCATCAAATAGATTATCTGTTATTGCCCTACAAGATCAAATTACACAACTCACAGTTTGATGAGTTGAGGATCGTAGATCAACGAAGCAAATCAAAATATATTGCCATTCAAGGAAGTATTGCCAATGAAGTAGACCTCAGATCTGTTCTTAGATTGCTGCCCTAGATCAGAATGATGATCACTGTTCAATCCTAGATATGAATCAGATCTGAAATGTCAGATGTATTAT
>MU225301.1:82998-106497 GCA_018584345.1 Thuja plicata | reverse complement strand
GATGAATTAGACCAGATCTCAGTATCTCAGTCCTATATATATTCGCTGCTACACATAATGAAGTTGCCACCATGAATTCGTTGTCCAATATGATACTCAGATCATAAAGTCGCTGCCTTGGATTAGAATTGTGTTGTCTGTTTTGGATTAGATCAGATTGCTTGCTTGAAGAATTCGCTGACTCATGAATGGGATAGTTCACATATCTTGAATCAGATCGCCTCTGTTATGTATATATTTACAATAATCAAATCCTCATATATATGAGGTAGAACAATTGCAATGCAAGGTCGGCCTTGGAACCTTTCATTTATATTGACGCCATAATTGGGCCTAGCCATAATTAATTCAATTTATATTATTTTGATTATTTTAATTCTCTAATTAAAATAACTAGCATAAATAAATTATTTAATTCTCCAATTAAATAATTTAATCTCTATATTATTTAATTCTCTAATTCTCTAATTAAATAATAAATTATTTAATTCTCCAATTAAATAATTTAATCTCACAATATATTATTTAATTCTCCAATTAAATAATTACTTCATCCAATCTCACAATTAAATATATTATTATTTAATTCTCCAATTAAATAACTAATTCATTATTTTAATTCTCCTAATTAAAATAATAAATTATTTATATTTCCAATTAAATAATTAATCTGATAATAGATTATTTATTTAATTCTCCCAAGTAAATAAATAATTAATCCATCCATAGATAATATTATTTAATTCTCCTGATTAAATAATTAATGTATTTAAATTAATTAATTCATTATTTTATTCTCCTAATTAAAATAATGTGAGGCTAGAATACGATCTAGCCACCAAACGTTAACACTCCCTCTTAGCTAGGGAGGATTCTAAGAGCATCATGGACGCCTTCCATGCTATCCTTCTCGCATTGCCCATGGAGGATAAAGTCAAATAGAATCATCATGGACACTTTCCATGATATCCATCATGCACACTCGCAGAGGATGGATCCAAAAACTTATTGTGCACACCTTTCCATCATGCCTACTTGAAGAGGACAAGCCTCAAAAAGAATCACCTTGCATTGTCCGCAGAGGGTGGAAGAGGACAAGCCTCAAAAAGATTCACCTTGCATTGCCCGTAGAGGGTGGCAAACTTTGCCACCTTACATGCTCGCAGAGGGTGGTCTTAAAAATTAATTACATTGCCACCTTGCATTGCTCGCAGAGGGTGGACTTCAATTACAACACCTTGCATTGTCCGCAGAGTGTGGTAAAAAAGAAACAATACAAAAGTACATCTCAACCTTGCATTGCCTGCAGAGGGTGGTAAAAAAGAAACAATACAAAAGTACATCTCCACCTTGCATTGCCTGCAGATGGTGGTCAGACATATCTTCTCTCAAAGAAGATACAATATACAATACAATACAATTCCATACCACCTTGCATTGCCCGCAGAGGGTGGTCAATATAATCAAGGTACGTCAATGAAGCTAAGACTCCCTCTTAGCCAGGGTAGTGAATCTATCCTGACTACTTCCATGATCTCATCATCATGGCTATGAGCAACAAAACAATTACAACATGAGATATCCACATAATGTCTATTAGCTAACATGGATCCATGGTTCACTCCCTCTGAACCAATAAACCAAGTCGTACAAATTAGCTTCCTCTATCATGGAAGCAATCATACATGAATTGAAGGATCAACATTCCTTTCAATTGTACAAGTATCCATAGATCTCATACTCTGAGTTACAACCATTTAGGCCACGTGGAATGTAACAAGTCCTTGACATAGGAACCATTCCACTTACAATATGCCCATAGGGACTTAACACAACCAAGACACCTGAGCACTATCAACACAAGGTGCTGCCCTGACTTCTGTAGAGAACAAGTGCAGTTAAAGGAACATTTCTTGCAGCTCCAAGAAGTCATGACGAGTCCCATGTTGAGGTCTTCAGAAGTGATCTCAACTTAATCTTAAGGTAGCAGCCTTAGCCCGAGTCTTCTTCAGGATGCATCAGGTTCTTTCTTCCTCAGGATCCGAACTCTCATTATTCATATACTTCTCAATCCATCCTGATCAAAGAAGCATTTTAGGGAGATTAGTAAAGATGCATAGAATCAAAACCATATCGAGGAGAAACAACAATGCATAATTTGTTTCTCTATAAGAGCTTTATGAGCAAATGTAAAGAATTCTTATCTCCATCAGAGATCAATTATCCTGAGATAGCCAATCATTAGATCGTCACACCCTTGTGAGAGATTTTGCATTCTAGGAGGTTCAAACCCTTCAATGATTAGCTTGCACATAATCATAACTATATTCATTTCCATACAACATTCATGTCAGGTTGGAGTCATCCAAGTCAATGGAGATAATCAAGATCATAATTCAATAAGCATAACAAGTCACTTAGAATGCATGCAAGCATTCATCACAAGAATTCATAGAACCATTTAGGTAAGAAGATAATGATGTATCAAACCCAATACAGAACCACCTATATCATATATATGAAGTCATATCTAATACAAAAGATACTTAGCTAGAACGGAGAAGAGAAATCAGATCCGGATCTATGCTTTATTCACACAAGCTCACAGGGTCAAGATATGACAATACCCAAAAGAAAGCCTTCAGATAGTCCCAGGTGTTCAACCATATCTGACCATGCTGAAACTTGATCACTTAAGTTCAGTACAAATTAAGCTTTAACGTTCGCAGCCTTTTCCAATCAAACTTCACCCTTGAGACTTGTCACCATTTTAAAAACCAGCAAGAGAAAAAGAAGATTTGAAGTATGATGGGTTAGATCCGATCGCAGTTAGTTCGAACCAAGCTTTGATACCTTGTTAATTTTACGTGATCAGATGTTAAAGCAAAAATCAGAACGGTAAATTAAAACAAATCAAATGAAAAACACAAGAGACTCGACACAATTACCCTGGGAAAACCTCTTGATAGGAGGAAAAAAAACCCAGCATCAAATAGATTATCTGTTATTGCCCTTCAAGATCAAATTACACAACTCACAGTTTGATGATTTGTTGAGGATCGTAGATCAACGAAGCAAATCAAATATATCGCCATTCAAGGAAGTATTGCCAATGAAGTAGACCTCAGATCTGTTCTTAGATTGCTGCCCTAGATTAGAATGATGACCACTGTTCAATCCTAGATATGAATCAGATCTGAAATGTCAGATGTATTATGACTCGCTGTCACAATGTATGAATGCTGCTTTTAATATTTGCTGTGTATGCACGCCCAGATGTGTATATAATACAGTCTGAATATATATTGTATGCACGCCCAGATGTGGATGAATTAGACCAGATCTCAGTATCTCAGTCCTATATATATTCACTGCTACACATAATGAAGTTGCCACCATGAATTCGCTGTCCAATATGATACTCAGATCATAAAGTCGTTGCCTTGGATTAGACTTGTGTTCGTTGTTTTGGATTAGATCAGATTGCTTGCTTGAAGAATTTGCTGACTCATGAATGGGATAGTTCACATATCTTGAATCAGATCGCCTCTGTTATGTATATATTTACAATAATCAAATCCTCATATATATGAGGTAGAACAATTACAATGCAAGGTCAGCCTCCAAGGCCGACCTTGAAATTACAATAAAACCTTCCATTTATATTGACGCCATAATTGGGCCCAGCCCATAATCAATTCAATTTATATTATTTTAATTATTTTAATTCTTTAATTAAAATAACTAGCATAAATAAATTATTTAATTCTCTAATTAAATAATAAATTATTTAATTCTCCAATTAAATAATTTAATCTCACAAAATATTATTTAATTCTCCAATCAAATAATTACTTCATCCAATCTCACAAGTAAATATATTATTATTTAATTCTCCAATTAAATAATTAATTCATTATTTTAATTCTCCTAATTAAAATAATAAATTATTTAACTTTCCAATTAAATAATTAATCTCACAATAGATTTTTTATTTAATTCTCCCAATTAAATAATTAATTAATCCATTCATAGATAATGTTATTTGATCCTCCAATTACATATATTATATAATTCTCCTTAATTAAATAATTAATGTATTTAAATTAATTAATTAATTATTTTAATTCTCCTAATTAAAATAGTTTGAGGCTAGAATCTGATCTAGCTACCAAACATTAACAAGAAGAAGTTCACTACCAATTAGAGAGCATTTCGCTGCCCCAACAGAGACAAAATGATTTTGTTTTGATTTTGAAATGACTTAGTTTTACTTCTCTTATATAGGCGATTTGAGTTGAAGAGGCACTTCATTCTATTATGTAGGCTGACATGACTAATGTAAGCCAATGGAAGCATTTTAATTAATTTGGTTCAACCATGTAAGCCAACTTGAACAAGGGAATTAATGTTTTCAAATGTTTATTTTCCTCCAAATCAAAATCACTGTCCAAATGGTGCTTGGGCGAGCCTCTTACATGGGGGTGGAAATTTGACGTAAGCAAGGAGAAATTATCCTCACGAGAGGACGAAATCCGCCCTCCATTGAGGATTTTCCTTTGCCAACTTTTGATCCCGCCTCCTTTCACCCGGATTGATACTTACCACAACATTCCATCAATTTCATTTCACACTTGGACACCAATAACATACAACTAACTCAATAATCACCAAGGTGGAATTTGAAGGGGCTCTAGGGTTTTGTGTTCTAGGGGCGGAATCCTTGAGGCCTTGAGGACAGTGCTCCACGGGGATGCGTCCCTTGTCCAATTTCCCCCGCTCTGTCTTGGGGCGGTATAGAGATGCGGGGACAGTAATTTCCTGTCCCCAATGCTGTTCCAAAAATGCAAAAAAAGGAAACTTCTCGGAAATGATGTTCACGCGAAATTTGGGACTCGGGGACGTCGTTAGGTACCAGGGACGACCTAGCCATCCCCTGACTGTCCCTAGTACCTAACAACGTCCCCTTTTCCCCAACCAAAAAAATGTCCGCCGATTTGCAAAAAGAAAATTTTTTAATTGCTGGGCAGGCCCCATGTCGGTAGAAATAGCAATTAAAAACTATGGAACCCTATTTGGAGGCTAAAAATGTAAAGTCTCCTTCATCTCTTCATTTCTTTATTTCAACCATTCTTGGCAAGAAGAAAAAGAAAGAGCAGCAGCAATAAGAAAGTTTGCATTTTTGAGTTGCGAGATGAGGGTTTTCAATTTTGTTAATTTGCTATGTATTTAGCTTCTAAATTGTCTGTGGTGAATGGTTTATCAATGTTATGATATGCATATTTGAGTTCTCTCTCTGTATATAAATATTCTCCTATTTTTTAATAGCCATCTTGTCCCCTAAAATTTGGCTTTGAGCAGTGCTTGTAGCGGAAACACGTCCCCGTCCCCTAAAATGTCGCCGTCCTGGAAACTCCGTGGATCATTTCCATAACCTTTCCCTCCATCAACTGCATGGACCAACTCAATCACCTCCTTGTCTTCAAACATACATCGTCTTTTATTCCTCATAATGTCATGTAGAACATAAGGTCTTTGCAATAGTTAGGGCAAAATTTTAATGGTTCTGAGGATTTCACATGCTGGGCGAAATTCAAAGGGGGAGAGGATTTTATTCAAGCTCTATTCCTGACCGCCATTCCACTCCTTTTATCCATCTAGCCCGCCTTCGACTTGAACAATCAAACCTTCCTCTTCTTTAGAGTTATATTGCTGTCATCACGCCTCTTATCTCTGATTTTGCAAGGCAGAATTAGGGGAGCCTTGAGGATTTTATCCTTAGGCGGGTGGAGATTCCTACATGGAGAGGATTTTATCCTCTTGCTGGGCGGAAATTAGGCCACTATGAGGATTAGAATCCTTGGTAGGGGGCGGAATCCGCCCCTACTGAAGGATTTTTTTACCTGACTTAACATCTTCATCTTAGTCGCTTTCATTTCACACCCCCTTCACTTTATCATCGCCTCAAGACTTCGCCCTATCCTCTCACTCTTTGGATCAAATTGCCACTAAATCATGTTTCACTTTTCCTCAATCAAAGTAGGGATGGAAATCTTGGTCAAGGGAGGAATTTTGCTCAAGGAGGAATCTTCCTCATTCATGCATTGGTTACTTCCCTACTTCGAACATGCCTCAAATTTGCTAGCCCTCTCTCTCTTTAGTAAATTTCTCTCAACTTTGACTTCATCGTTGCTTTAATTTGCTTATCTTGAGATGGCGGGAATCTTGAGGATGTGAGGAATCTGCCATTCTTCATGTCTGACACACCCTTAAGATCCCTCCAAAATGCTCATTTATCTTGGTTCTTCAAATTCAATTTACAGCCCCTTGTGACTTAAAGGTCTCACCTTGCTATCTTGATCCACCTTCCAATCGCAAGTGGAGGGAGGAATTTAAGGGAGCTCGAGGATTTTATCCTCGGGGATGGTGGAATTCCGCCATCCCTGAGGAATTCTTTACTTACAAACTTTGATTGTAACCCTCAAACCTTCACCATTTAAGTCCTCCAACTTCTTATTACTCCCCATTTTGATCAGATTGCCAATGACTTGTATTTCGCTCAAGTCTAGGTGTCTCAAACTCACCAGCTTGTTACTCCATTCAAGGGCGAAAATTTGGGTGTGATGAGGATTCAGGGAATCCTAGGTAGGGAGTGGATTCCACCCCTACCTGAGGATTCTGCAATTGCTCAGCATATCACACCTTGACAAATTCAACATTACTCCACTTCTCCAAAACGCAATCAAGTCTTCCAAGCTCGCTCCCTAAGGTGAATTGTCATTCATTCCAATCTAATTCAGGCAGTTTGAAGGTTTGATTCATGTCTGTCCTTCACTTTTCTCAATTCTGACTTTTCAATTTCTCTTAAGGAGTTTATCTTTGTATCATGCCCGCTTGCTTCTCTAAGGACCCTAGGACTTGGACCTCAAGGTGGAAATTGGAGGTAGACCAGGATTAAGAATCCTAGAGGGCAGGCGAATTCCACCCTGCCCTTAGGATTTTCAGTTTTTTATTTTGCTGCCACATACTTAACCATTTTGCCCTGTCAAGCACTTGTCAAGGCTAGACTCAAATTCAAGGACATGACTGATTTTGATCTCACACCCTCTTCCTTGACTTCATCAAACTTACTCTTTGACTTGGAGACTTGAAAATTGCTATCACCTAAGATGACCTAAGACAACCACTCCTACTGCTAAAGCAAAAAGAGGGGGTCCCCATTTGCAATGGGGTGATGGTGTGAAAACCTCACAATAGGCCTCTAGCCCTAGTTTGTCCTTTATATTTCCTCTCCATTTTGCATTCCTCCGACCTCTTCTTCCCTAGTTCACGCGGGCTCCCCTTTGGGTCATTGTGGTTTGCTCTAGTTCCAAACTGATGTAGATTAGCTCATGGCTAAAAATCTAGAAATACCTTGTTTCTATAATTTAGCCACACAAAATGAACAATTTCAAAATAAACTGGAAAGCAAAACATGGCATTCACACTCAAATAAACATACAAGGAAGCTACAACAAGATCTTTTGTTAATTTCTGAGCAGTGTTGATGTGAGTTTTATTCCACTACAACATGCATAATCAAACACTTAATGTTTCGAAGTGAAACACCAATTACTCAATCCTCTCTTGAATAAGGTCAATCTCATGCTAAGCTTGCAAAGTAAGATCACAAGGTGACTTCATGGTTCCTTCAATTGTAGATACTCGCTCAGTGAAATAATGTGATTTGCTGGTAATCACTAAGGGGACTTCGCTATTCATTCGATGGATATCAACACTTCCTAAATATTTGGCTTTACAATGTGCAATGAAAATGTAGTTTTGACTCTCCAACTTCTCATCTGTCAACTTAAATTCAAACTTAACTTCTACTACTTCTACTTCTAACTTTGAATGCAAGAAAGTATGGATGGACTTGGACTCTACTAGATGTGGCTTTGTCAGTGACCCCACCCACCTAGTGCAAGCTTCTAAGGTATACTTGAATGGTATTCATATCAATATCTCCTCTTCAATCCCATCAACGGATGCAAACAAAAGATTGAATATCAATTGAAGTTAAGAGAAATCACTAGCTTACCACATAAGGCACTCTTACCATCAACAAGAGGCTAGTGGCCTAGTTTAGATGGAGTTAAACAAGTAAACATCCACAATTTGTTTCATCCAACTAAGCTACTTCTATTCAACATGAAATGAAATCCTGAGCTAAGTAAGGAAATGTGGATCACCATGCAATAATTCAAACTTGATCACAACAATTCACCATGCAAGACACAACAATGAAAAGTAGAGCAAATTTGGCATTATACTAGCAACAATTCTCCAACAAGTCCCTGCTTTACAAATGAGAGGGGTGTGGGTTTTTATAGGAGCCCCAATTACAATGAACAACCAAGATTGATTTGAAACCAAGGACCTAGATTAATCCATTACAAACCCTAATTAGGGTAACCAAAAATAGCCAATAGAAACAAGGCACCAACATATGGGCCAATGAGAAAATAATATGTTCCACATGCTCATTTGCGAATGATTCTGATTGGACAATCTTGGAGATATCTACTTGGAGCTCTCTGATTGGTTGAATGATGACTGGACGCCACGTCAGCTTGCTCATCTTTGATTCTTGTTTCAATTTTGTTTCTTCATCCATTTACTTTAGGAAATTCTCTCACTGAACTTATCTTTGAAATTGCTCTTGATATCTCAATTTTCTTGAAGTGGTGGGTTTCCCTCTATTGATCCCAGACTTGTAAGTCTTCATGTCTTTGAACCCTTGATGATGGCTATCTTTCTCACTTGGAGACCTTTCTTCCTTACATAATTTGATCATCCTTGTGTTGGTGAAGACTTCCTCTCCCATTGCTTGGGACATCCTTGATACTGATTCTGGGTTCCAAAGGAAGTTCAAGATTATGTCCATCTTCTTGATTTGTGGAACTGATTCATTTTCCTGCTTTTGAATTCTTCTTGATGTAAATTTTGTCCTTGATCTTGAACTCGTCCTTAGGCCTTTCCTCGAATTTTCTTTGAGTCCTCTAGGCAACCCTCTCAGTGTATTGATCTCTTCATTCTCTTTGTCCTTGAGTCCTCCTTCGTTCCTCACATTTGTAACCTCAATCCTTGCATTAGACCTCAGACTTGTCCTTATTTCCTATCCATGTTTCTATGCTAACTTTGGTGTTAGAATCATCCTCGAACATTCCTTGGTGTACTTGTTTGATCCTTATGAAAAATTGATGTGAATATGGACAAGTTGATCTCCTTGTAAGATAGTCCTTATTCTTCAAGCATTTATTTAAGTGAAAGCTGACTTGCATAGGGATACATGAATGCCAATGAATTGAATCCTTGAACTTGTCCATGGACTTAAATCCGGACTTGTCCCTGTCCTCGCTTGATGAAGGCTTGATCTTGAGATAATCCCTTCAATTTGATCCCTGAATTTTCTTTCCTTTGTTCCAACTTTGAAGTGCATTGTCAGCTCTACAAAAAAGAAAGAACACCTTATCAAAAGTTACGAACAATGAAATGCAAATTGAATTACTTAAGATAATCCTTATGATAAGCAATCAACAATATTCCAATTATTTTCTTTTGTGTTACATGGTGGAAATTCGCTTGTCATAGGGATTAACTGATTTCACATTTCTCCTTCAATCCTTGCTTTGATTCTTGCTCATCCTCTTGGTGGAAAACTGATAGGGACAAGGATAAAATGAAGTCCCTATAAAATGTCCTTGTTTTGCATACCTTTCCCAGCTAGTGGAAAATCAATCTGGATAGGGACAACCTGAAGTCTCTATATAAAATGCCCTTACCTTATCCTTGATTTTGTTACTGATTTAGAGGCTTTATGACTTAGAGGATTGAGGCCTTAAGTTTGCCAATGAAGTTTTAAATTGAAGACATAGTCTGAAAATCTGAGGACAGGTCTAAAATTAAGTCTGAAGACGTCCTTAACACCATTACAAATGTAATTCAATCGGTGCCTATGAGTTCCAACTAGAGCATGAATGAATTTTGTGAGTTAAACATGAGGAACAAACCCTTTTGCCATAATATGAGATTCTGGTTTTCTGAAGACAAGTCTGAAACATACCCTTTTTGCGGTGATTTTGCCCTTAAAATTCGATGATTTCACGCAATGATAAATTCCCCACACTCAGCAATGGACTTTTGGAAGATTGGACCAGTTGTGGATTTCTTAGAATTTTTCCAAAATTCGCTCACGTTCTGAAGTTTTCAGACCTAAGTCTGAAGACCTATGTGTTTCAGACTTGAGATGGCTTCACAATAGTCTCAGAACAACCCCACAAGGTCTGCAATACACAGATTAGCGTTTAAGAACCTTTTAAAGCTCTGAAATTTTCTAAGGAAAATCGATTCCTATGGGGGGTGTCCTCAGACTTTGGTCTGCAACATACCTCTTTTGCATGAATTTAAGCTGGAAATTCGGTGATTTAGGTGCCAAAGGATCTCCTAAAGACTCAGCAATATCAAACTAACGATTGGTGAAGTTGGGAATTTATGAGGAAATTCCAAAAAAATTGCCCTTGCTGCTAATGTCTTCAGACCTGGGTCTGCAAACTCGAGATTTTCAGACCTTTAATGCCTTAGGTTGAACCCAGAATACGGCAAAGAGGTCTGCAATAAATTCCCAACCTGATTTATCACCGCAATGCAAACTCAGAGTTATAGAAAAAATCAATTCTCAGAGATAGCTCTCAGATTTATGCTCATAAAGCGCTTACCTCAGCCCCCTAATGTCTTGTATGGTTTCAAAAAATGTGCTTTTGCCTGGTGATCAATCTACAAACAAGCCTTGGGGGATTTGGGGACTTGGTGAATATATATGATTTTCCAAAAAATCGCCCCTGTTCTGGAAACCCTCAGACTTTATTCTGAAAATAGATACTTTCAGTCTCTTTTCAACTTCAGATTAGTCTTGAAACATTCAGAAATTACTCCTCTTGATCCGCAATCACTTTGGCATGAATAGGTGGCCATGAAAAACAATCTCATAATTTGTTGCCAAAATCGTCCCATACACGAGGGTTTTCAGACCTTGGTCTACAGATGCATCACTTGCAGCCCCCCTTTTGCATCTAAATCAACCATAAAACTCTGATTTTTCTCCTTTGATACTCCTATGGATCTTGGGCAGACTTGAAAATTGCAAGAATTTCTAAAATAGCTGGCCTAAATCGATTTCATTCGCCTTTATCTTCCTTCAGCTTGATCACTTAGCCAATTTTGCCTTTTACATAGCTGTAGCTTCTCCCCTTTTAAAGTGGTTTTCGCTTTTCTTTTCACCCACACAAGCAATGTGGGATAAAACCTTGTCTTCTAGAAGCTTGTAGAACTTTATTATATTTTATTCCCTTTTATTTAATTTATTTTTATTTTTATTTTATTTCACCAAGGGGAAATCAACCAGCTTAGGGACTCCATGTTCCTTCAAATTTGCCTTGTCGCCATTTAAATAATCTTACTTGTCCATAGAAGGGAGAATCGACCCTCATAGGGACTAATATAATCCCAAAACTTGACATTTTCACTTAACAAAAATGGCCTTCAAAGGGAAAAACGACCCATGTAGGGATAAATTCAATCCCGTACTTAGAGAATTTTTCACATTCTTAGTCGTCTCCAAGGGGGAAAATGACCTATCTCTGGACAAATTCACACATCCAAAAGGATCAATCCTTACTCAAGGTCTCAAAATTTGACTAAGTACAAACCCAAAGGGGAAATTCGCCTTGCATCTGGACTCTTCACTCTCATCTTCTATCTTTGGATTCCAGGTGGGGAAAAACGACCCATGTTTGGGTAAACTCCCAACACTAAGAAAATTTTCAAGAAACTGTCGATTTAAGTGGGGAATTTCATGATATGTCTGGATTTTTATCAAAATAAGTGGGGAAATTCATAATAAGTCCGGTTTTGGATCAAAATAATTGGGGTATTCATAATAAGTCTGGATTTTGATCAAAATAAGTGGGGAAATTCATATTAAATCCAGATTTTTGGTATTTTTATAAAGAAAAAATGATTTTCCTTAGGATTTTGGCAATTTTAAGTATGAAAAATCAATTGCTATAAGGGTTTAAAGGTCCTTATGCATAAAATATGCTTTTATATGGAATTTTGAGCTAATTGACTAGCCAAAATTTAAATACACAGGATTTTACGTTCAACCCACTGTAACATGACCCCAAGGGACTTTAATTTTAACGTTCCCACTTTAAGATCGTGATTTGGCCACTTGATTTCTCTACCACCCCTCAGTCTTTTAAAGCTCTGAACTGCCAAATTTACTGCCAAAACCTAACTGACCTTGCAACTATGAGCGAAAAGAAGGGGTCCCCATTTGCAATGGGGCGATGGTGTGAAAAGGTCACAACAAGCAGTCAGATAAGACAACTCAAACACAGTGATTAAATATAATTAAATATGGTAAAAAACTGTTTTTTCCTTAATCCATTTAGCTTTCCACCAGGAATAATTTTCAGATATTTCTTAAACCACTAAAAAATATCTGAAACTAACTGCCAAAAGACATTGAATTCCCTATCACCTAAAGCAAGACAGAGTAAGATTTCTGGTTTTCCACTAAAAGCTATTTTTAAGTAACCACCAAAAGGTATCCAATCTCCTATGACCCATCACAACAGAGAGTCTTAAACCTTAAAATAACTCTTTAAATAAAAAATAGAAAATAGTTGTACACCTTTCCCTTATTTGCTACCAAGAGAGCAGTTGACATACTGCTTTTTTAAGCAAAACAAAATCCTAAAAATGCTGAGAAGAAATCAAACCAATAGAGCATGGAAGAAGTGTTTGATGAAGATGCTCCACATCATTGGAAATTCTTGCTGATCGATCCCATTCAATGCATGCTTTGACTCATTAATTGAGTAAATCAGGCTTGCTTGCAATTTTTTCTTAGAAATTTTATTGAAACAAGACCCTTTGCAACTGTGCAACTTGTTAGACTTTCGTCCCTTTGAAATATGTAAAAAGGAATTTTCATGCGATTCTATACATGTTAAAGGGATATATTACATTCTTCTAGATTTTTAAAAGGGATTAGACTGGTTGTTAGATGCATTAGAATTGTTATTTGTACTGATCCTAATAACAACTTCGATGACAGTTATAAAGGTCATTTTTTGCCACACTTGCCTAGGACTTGCACCCAGCCTCATCTCTTATATTCACCTGCTATTGAGGGACATGCTAACGAGGCATTTGGCAGATCCCACTTTGATCGGAATCTTGTTGGACTGTATGAAAAATTGTTGAACTCACCAATGAACAACTTACTTGAAGAATATATTTATCTTCTATTTCTCATGATTTATCGTCATAGTCGTAGCTCATGGATCAATTTCATTACGCTTTAATTTTGTATGAATCCATTCATAAGCTCCATTTGCTCTAGCTGTGTTGGTTTTTTTTCTTGCTACCCTCAGTTCTAAGAGGTAACACAATTCAAAATGATTTAGGTAAAGATTTGCCCTATGATTAAAGTGAGTACAAGGAAAAACAAATGAACAAGACTGGAACAAGTCGTTTACAATTTGAGTTCCATAGGACTCAACAGGGTGATCCTAATGAGAGTTTGAAAGTAGGATGAAAGTATTTTATGAATAATGCCACATGGATGAAACTAGGTCCTGTTGTGTTGTAAAACCACCCGCCCCATTGCAAATGGGGACCCTCTCTTTTTTTACGTTTTCTAGCTTAGTGTTTAGCGTAGGAATCCTTAGTTTGGCAACATTTCAGGTTTCTTAGTCTCCTAGTTCTTAAGGAATGGGTGGGTCGGGTCAAGAAGTCCCTAAGTCAGGGTGCGGATTCAAGATTTTTTTAATGATTGAGTCTCGTTTGCAAAATTCGGGTTTGAGAAGGATTTCCTAATCCGCTTCTAGGCCCAGTTTCCCCTTCAATCCTTGTGTAAAGTTGAGATGATGATGTTTGGAAATGGAATTTGTGAAGTTGCAATCAATATTTTTAAAAAAATGTCGCGTGGAAAGAGTGTGATGTGAAAATTCCAAGCTTAAAAGGGAAAATAAGAAAAAATAAGAAAATTCTAAAAATCCTCAAATAAAATTGAAGTTTCATATTTGTTTCTAGAAAATCCAAGGTTTTCCTTCAAAATTTATTACTAGAGCGAATTTCCCCTTCAAGTTCCACGAGGAGATCTAATTTCCACTCAGTTGTCCTTGACAACCTCAATTTTCCCCTTAAGAATCCATGAGGTCAAATTTCCATATTTCTATCCAAGACCTCATCACATTTCCACTTGCAAATCCTTCTCTCAAGCAAATTTCTACCTACAATTCCTTGTCCAAATCAAATTTCCACCAAGGGAGAAATTGGGATTTAAAATTCAAAATTTTACAAGACAAGAGAAAAGGGCAATTAAAAATCTTTGATTGAGGAATGAATTCCAAGTGAAAAATGCTAATTCTTGTCTAGAGGTGAAGTTCCATTTAAAATTCCATGCTTGGGTTGATTTCCACTCATTATTCCACGAGGACCCTAATTTCCCACCACTAATTCCATGGCTTTTTTTAATTTCCACCCATTTATCCATGAGCCTATCGATTTCCACTTGCAATTCCACAAGGGTGAAACTCCACTTGAAATTCCATGATCAAGACAATTTTCCACTCAAAATTCCTAGGCCTAGTCAATTTTCCTACCAACTCGTCCCAGCTCTCCTTCATTTTCTACCCTATTTTCCATAACCCAATCACTTTTCCACCCTCCTTTTACATGACCCCCTTCATTTCCACCCAAAATTCCTTGATTGGGTCAAATTTCCACCCTCCAGCTTGCTCTTATCCTTGTCAACTTCTAATCTCTGCCCTTGCATGAGCACACATCCTTCATCATGCTGGAATTCCGCCCAGCTTGTCATAGAGAAGATGGAATTTCTGCCCTTGAAGAGAAGCAAATTAAAATGAAAAATAAAAAATTCAAGATCAAATGCTTAATTAGGTCAGCCTTGTCAACAATTAACAAGCCCAAGCAATGAGCGCCGTATATAAGGAAGCCAAGATGTCATTTCAAAATCACAACTCAAGCAATTAAAAGTGGATTCCAGAGCAGATGCAAGGCAGATAAGGTGTGAAAATCAGATCAAGAAGTTCAAAATTAGGATAAGAAGGCGAATCATAATCAGCACAAGCAGAATTCAAGTCTGATTTTCTCAAAGAAAAATACAGAAAGGTGCGAAAATCAGATCAAGAAAAGCAGAGAGGATGGCAAATCTGAACAAGACTGATTTCCAGAATTCTTAAGTATTTTCCCAGCAGATGAAAGATGAGAGTCCTATCAAATTTGAAGGTGGATTTTTATCAGACCAATGTGCGATTTCCAAACCTGAAAGTGCGAGCCTAAATCAGAAATTTCCTAACTTAGGGTACAAAATCATTGTAAACCCAAGTGAATTTAAGCAAAATTATGTTCAATTTTCATCTTCATTCCATGAATTACCAGCAGGTGCAAATTCCATCAGATGTAAAGACGAGTTTGGAAAATGACATCAGAATTAGGGCAACTTATTACTGGATTGATGGAGAATTTCCAAAATTGAAAGGTGAAGTTACCCAGCAAAAATGCAAAATTAAATCGGATCAAAATCAATATTGGATCAAGCATTTCAATATTTGAAGTCAATTTCCAAGGGATGATATCATATTTTTATTTTCCATCCAAGTCAAAATTTCCAAAATACTTAGCCAAAATTTTAATCATGGCTTTGATCCAAAGTTTCTCTTTCTTTTTCAAGTTTGATGTAAGGATTGAGGTGAAGGAAGTGTGTGGAATGATGGAGGAGGGGAAGGTGACAATGAAGCCTAGACTCACAACAAGGTGAGGGATATTCAAGTCAAGGATGTGGAAGATCACCATGAAGATGAAGATGACAAGGAAGCTCGAACAAGGGAAGATAGAAGACAAGTTCAATCTCAAGACAAGACTAACACCTTGAGGAGGAATGCAAGATGTGTAAGGAAGGATTGCTCTACAAATGAAGGAGGCCACATTGATCTTGGATTTCCTTTGGAAATCCCAGATTAATATAAAGGACTCAATTGCTACAAGAAGATCAAGATATCAAATTGTCCAAGGAGAGGAATTCCAAAACGATCAAGGGTAATGATGAAGATGAAGAGAGATTCGAGAAGATGAAGCAATTTGGGAATAGGAACCATCACAATCATTCACAAGAAGTGGATAGTTTTAGAAGAGTTAATCAAAGTTAAAAAGATGGCGTTGAATTTCAAGAGATATCTCTTCTTTGTGATAAAGAATGAAAGATTACAAAATGTACAAGCTAAGGTGGCACCCACTCATCTTCAACCAATCGAAGGATTCAAAGTTGACATGTCTAAGTTCATCAAATCAGAGTCATTCACAAGTGGACACGTGGAAGGCATTTAATGTATTGCTACAATCAATTTTCTCATTGGTTCATCCTTGAAATGACATGTACTTCAAAATTTGTAATTTTCTCATTGGATGGCATTTAATGTTTGCAACTCAAATTAGGGTTTCATGGAATTATCTTGGTTGTTGACTTGAGATCAATCTGAGACCTTCATTTGTAATCTCCAGGTCTAATAAGGCTTGGCCTTTTCATTTGTAAATCCATTGGATAGGAGGTAAGAGCAAGCAAGTAGGAGTAGCAGAAGGAGGATGAGATCAAAGGTTGTTGCCAAGACTATGTTGAAGTTAATATGCAATTTTCATTGAAGACGTGGTGGATCTTTGTGTGTTGTTTCAACATTTTGCATGGTTTCTACTTCTCAAGTATTAGTTAAAGTTCATTGTTTTTAATGGATAAATGTGGAGATATGTGGTGAATTCCTTGGTTCATACCATTTGAAGTTTGCTGATTGCAAATTGCAATGTATGGTTACTCTGAACCCACTTAAGCATTAGTTTGATTGTGGATGTTCATTTGGATTGTGCCAGTATTGGGTATTTGGATGAATATTTATAATATGAAAATATCTTGTTACCTTTGGAGATTGCATCCGTTTTGTGTAGTTGTTTCCTGATGGCAAAGCAAAGCTTGATTAAGGAATTCTAATATCCAAGCATTATTCAGTGTTATCATTATCCTCAGAGGTTAGATTGAGTTAGCTTAGATTCCCTAAACCCTTATCCTTTGTCTTTTATTTGAAGTTCAAGTTAGTTTAGTTCAAGTTCCAGCTGCTTTGTAAAGATCATTCATGCTTTGGGGAAAAGAAATGATAAATCGAGGAAGAATAGCGTTACTCCCTTTGTGTGTTACCAGCAAGATCACATCGATTCACTGTGTTATATCCAACACAAAGTCGCCAGTTTGCAGTGTAAACCTTGGGGTTGCCCGTATTTGATCTCACATTGTTGTATTGTGTAGCATTTGAGGTGTCCTTGTTCAAGAGAGGATAAAATACTTGATATTAAGTTTTGTGTTGAGAAGTGTCACAAATCACCCATCAGCAAGTCCAATTGGCACAATGCAATAGAACTAATTGACTACCATTGACTCATAATTGTGCTGATTTTACATTTATTTGTAGCTACAAACCCTGAACATGTGGATGATTGACATATTTACAATTAAATCGATCAGATTTCCACAATCCATTGAATTAAGAGTTGAATTTCTGGCTTTGATTGTGTATGTTTTTTAGCATCAACGTTTCGGATCACACTCCGTGATCCATCATCCTACGAATAAATGTAAAATCAGCACAATTATGAGTCAATGGTAGTCAATTAGTTCTATTGCTGTAAATTGTAAATATTAAGAGTTGAATTTCTGGCTTTGATTGTGTATGTTTTTTAGCATCAACGTTTCGGATCACACTCCGTGATCCGAAACGTTGATGCTAAAAAACATACACAATCAAAGCCATAAATTCAACTCTTAATATTTACAATTTACAGCAATAGAACTAATTGACTACCATTGACTCATAATTGTGCTGATTTTACATTTATTCGTAGCTACAAACCCTGAACATGTGGATGATTGATATATTTACATTTTACAGTTGTGTGAGCAACGAATTTTATGTTGAGCAAGTATAGGTACGATCATTTGTACCTTAATTAGCATTGTGAACTAATAATTTATGACAAGAAGTTGCCCTCATTCTAATGAAGCAAAGGGATGATAGATTTGCAAGGCATTGAGCATAATCCTTTGCACCTTTAAGCTGTAGGAAGACAAATAAATCATACATAATTTACATACTCATTAAATGATCAATGCTTTTATTATTGGATTCCAAAATCAGATCTAGTTTACCTAAGATCAGTGCCTCATCCTTAAGAAATAGTCGGCCCCAGTTTATAGGCAATAACAACATGATAACTCTGACTTGAATGAATTTAGATTGCAACCTTCAACCTTGTTGGAGCTCTAAATCCTCATTTGCCTGCAAATTCTTAAAATGAATCCCATTCTTAATTATCTTATCTCAACTTACATACCCCAAAGATTGGCTTAGAAAGACTTCCTATTATAAACAAATTACAATAAGAAGTTATACCGTATTTTTTGAATGACAAACTAACTGATTATAACCACAAATACAACATGTGTACCTAGAAACTTTGTCAGGATCCCTTGAGGCATATATAAGGAATTTGGAGGCAAATTGCATAATAAGAATAAGAAATGTCTTATTGTCGATTTTTCAATGGATATTACAATGTGGAACAGCTGCGAATAACACTTTAATCAAACTTGTTTCATTTTCCAGAGGGATTTACCATGATTCGTGCACACTAGTCTCTGATATTCCCCTATATATACAAATTTAGATTGGTATGGAACTTGGTATAATCCTCAAAACTCACAAACCAACCTTTACAATTTCCAGAGATCACACTTACAATAAATGAAGCAACCTAGATTGGATCTAGGGTTGACACCAGGCACAGGCTAACAGCCTTTTGATTCTGCAATTGAATGGGCATAAAAGTATATGCCTTAAGACCTTTTGAACTTTCCACTATAGCTATCCTTATTCAGGTGAATTGAAAATGATTCTCTAATTTTCCTTGCAATTCTCATGCAACTTTTTACCTCTTTAGTAATAATTTCTTCACAGCTTGATTTCAAACCCATAGGTGAATAAAATGACTCAGCAGTGCATAACTCTTCTCGTACAAGTAAAAACCTACTTCAAATCATAGATTATGTCCCCCAAAACTCCCAATTCTTCCTTGCATTCACTTTGGTATGTATATTGTCAAATAGTTCATGTACATTGTTCTTGTTGATGTGAGTTTTGTTCCACTGCAACATACAAAATTGAATACTTAGTATTTCAGGCTGAAACACCAAATCTCTAATTCTCTCTTGAATAAGGATGCTCATATGCTAAATGATGTATACAGATTGTGTGATCAAATGAGAAAACCTCAAGGTTCCTTCTTTATTGTGGAATATCACTCAATTTTATGATGTGATATGCTGGTTATCACAAAGGCACTTACCCTATTCATTCAAAGGATATCAACTTGACTTTAACTTCTTCCAACCAACTAAACTGCAAGGGAAAGGGTTTAGAAAGGTAATATACTCTTAGAACGTAAGAAACCGTGGATGTCGTTGTGATTCTACTAGACTTTTAGCCATTGACATCAACCAAGCTAGTGCAATCTCCTAAGATAAATGTAAGATGTTCAAACTACCACCATTCAATTAACACCATCCATCGATGCATATCAATGCGCAAGCAATAATTGAAGTTAAGTTCATAAATATGTCATTCAACCACGCAAGACAAACTTACAATCAACAAGCAACTAGTGATTTGGTCTAAGCAAGTTCACCAAAGATGCATCCAAAATATCTTCCATTCAACTAAACACTGCTTCTAATCAACATGAAATGAAATGCTAATCTAAGTGAGGAAATGTAGAAACCATGGAATACTCCAAAGCAACACAAGTAATCCACCATGAATACCAACAATGAATCAACAATTACTTTGATAGCATTACGACAACAATTTCAACATGTCTCCTTCTACTCTACTCTAATCTTATGGGTTACAAATGACAAGGCCTTGGCCTTTTATAGTTGTTCAATTACAATGAAGGGCCAAGATTAATTCAAGATCAAGGGCCAAGATTTTGCCAACACTGCCCTAACCTACCTAACTGCTAACCTACGTAACTGCTACAATCATTAAATGCTCATTCAATTATATGAAGGCACCACCCCGTGGGCCAATAAGAAAATTACAATGCTTGAGAGCCAATGAGAAAATAGAATAGGTAGAGGCGCTAGATGCCTAATAGATGTACACTTGGCATACTATGATTGAATGTGTTTGAACCATAGTTACAAGACTCGGACTCGCCTCAGACTCGACAAGCTGGGTTCGGGCCTCGACTCGGACTCGACAAATCGAAAAACCCAAGAAATTCAAAGATTTTAAAGGATTTAAAGTTTTTTTCATGCATCATTTAGTCAATTAACATCAAATACACAATAATTGAGATAAATAGAAGCTACTTTGCACACATACACAAGTTTACATAGATCACATAAGTATAAATGCGAATTTCTAAAGGAAATGAGAAAAACTAAATAACACATTAGAAATATAAATAGTGTCACTATCAAATGTCTACAATATTCATGGGATATTGTTGTGAGGTCTTTCACACATCGCCCCAATTCTTGGGGACCCCCTGATTTTTGGATTCTAGAGTTGAGCTTGAAGGATTTAAAAGTGAAATAGATAAGTTTGTGGACGTTCAATGGCATCCCAAGGGGAAATTTGGAAGAAAATTGTTTTGTTAAGTGTTTTGGATGAAATTGCCCTTGGGGCGGAAATGTCCATACCCTTGGACATTTCCACCATGTTGCCTTTGACCAACACCTTGATGACTGATCTTTCCCTCAACTTGGAGTCAAAATGGCATAGAAGTGAGTTGATGGAATGAAGTTAAGATATCTGAATTTGGATTGGAACAAAAGCGTGGCAATGAAAGGTGAGTTAGATGTTTTGTGTTGATGGACATGTCCAAGGTGATGGCGGATTCCGCCACCACCTTGGACACCCTGTCCATCCCACCTTGAAATCCCGCCCAGCCATAAGAGGCCCTCAAACTTGGGCATTTGCCATGAGATTAAAGTTGAAGGGAATTTGGAGGAGTTGAGATAGTTTTATCAAGTTTGGAAGTTGTGAGTCCATGACATGGACCATTTCCAAGGTGATGGCGGATTCTGCCACCCCCTTGGACACCATGTCCATGGTACCCCTAAATTCCGCCATGCTCTAGAAGCTTGTCTTTTCTCCTATATGATTGAAAGATGGATGCTAGAAGCTTTTGAAGAGGATTGAAGGTGTTAGAAGGAAATTGGAGTGGTAACTTGGATGTTTTGTAATGATCAACATGGACCATGTCCAAGGTGATGGCGGATTCCGCCACCCCCTTGGACACCTTGTCCATCCCCCCCCTGATTTCCGCCATGCTATAGTAGATCAAACTCCCTTCCATTTGGTGGCTGGGTGGATGTTGAAGGTGTTGGTGATGCCATGTTGCTTAAGGAGTGGAAGACCATTGAATGTTTTGCAAATCTGAAATCTTGATTTCATACCCTGTCCATGGTACCTCTGATTTCCGCCACCCTCCAGCCTGGACTGATTTTGGAGTTGAAGTTCGATTGAAAAGTTTGATGGATTGCCAAAGTGTGATATGTTTTGAGGTTGGATTAGAAAGCAAAGAATTGGCAAGGAGGACGAAATACTTGTAGACAAAGTGAAATACTTGTGGACTGTTTTGTGATGATCACGATGGACCATGTCCAAGGTGATGGCGGATTCCGCCATTCCCTTGGACACCTTGTCCATCATGCCTTAGAATCCCGCCAGGCCCTATGGGCTCCCAAACAAGGCCTTTGCTAAGTGATGGAATTTTGAAGAAGTTTGTGAGGTGTTAGGAGGAGGTTGAAGGGATGAGATGGCTATGTAGAGGATGATGGACATGTGACCATGTCCAAGGTGCTGGCTAATTCCGCCAGCCCCTTGGACATCATGTCCATCATGCTTCAAAATCCCGCCATGCATTAAAACTTGAACTTTTCGCCCAGCTGAGACTTTACTAGGTGATATTAAAGGGGATGGACTTTGAATGTTATGTTTGCTTTGAAGGATGGACTTTGAACGTTTTGTGATCGATAAATTCTGAGATTTCCATGTCCATCCTACCTTCAAATTCCGCCCAGCTGAGACTGTGGATAGGTGATGAGGAGTGAAGGAAGTTTTAAGTGTTGTTGGGAGTGAAAGGAGATTCGAATATTACTTAAGGATAGAGGGGGAGATGACTTCCCCCAAGGGAATTCTTCCCTTGGGCGGAAATGTCCATGCCCATGGACATTTCCGCCCCCCTTTATAAACCCCTCTTTCCTCCTTCAACACAAGTCGGCCACTCCCTTGGCATAAAAACATTAAATATTTGTGCATGTCGTCCCTTCTTTTGGAGGAAAATAATTAAATGATATACATTGGTAGAAGTGCAAGTCGACCCCCTTGGGCAATTTTGAAAAAACATATAAGTAGGAGTTTTCACTTCATTTCAAACACAAAGTGAATTGCGAATTCACCCAGCAGCAGTCCTACCTCTGATATTTTCGATTTTTAAGGGGGTAATTTCCAGATTTTCAAGCCCTTTGCAAGCTCAAGGCCATTTCCAGATTTCTTCCAACTTGCAAGGCCATTTCCAGAATTCTGAGAGTTGTTTGATTGTTGAGAATTCTGGGATTTGTTGACTAAGGGGTGTCTTCTCTCAGCTTGGAAGGTAAGTATTTTGGTTTCATCTTTCAGATTTTGAGCTATGTAATAATGAAAGAACATTCACTAAGCATTTCTAGCTATATTCCATGACTAAATTTCTGGAAATAACTTAAGATTTATTCATTTTTTGACATAAAATCAGAGTTTTTTAATGCTTAAAATCTGGAAATTTAATCAAATTCTTCATTTCCAGAATTCTGGAAAGTTAAATTTGATTACATGGATCAGATTTGAGAGAGATTTTCTCGATATTAGATGTTTTCTAAGTGATGTCGATGTGTTGTAGGTGGAGTGGAATGGATCCTACATCCTCAAAGACGCAGAGGCAGACCCAATTCAAGAGAGACATCGAGGATATGATGCCAAAGACTGCCTTTCCATCCAAATGGAAGAAAATTGGAGATACAAACTTTGGGCCAGTCAACATGATCCAGATGAGGAATAGGGCAATGAGAGAAAGCTCGTCCGTGTTAGCAAAGAAGATGATCAAGAATGGAATTGCACAGGCTGCAGCCTTTCCCCCTACTCTTCCATGCCCGGAACTCGTTCTCGAGTGTGCCACTCACTATGATCAACATACCAAGATAGTCTATTATGGGAGCGGGACCGAGAAGAAGATGCTTCTCAATTTGAGTGATCGAGCTATCTAGGAGGTATTCAACATACCACA